>JAPYYS010000063.1:14877-229865 GCA_030522525.1 Campopleginae sp. 14b | reverse complement strand
TCTTTATTGTTGAAATCATCGTTTTCGATAAGACGCTTGAAAAACTTCACTAAAAAAATCATTTCTCTCTCAATAATCGTTGCCATTTTTCAATGCTCTTTTTTCTGCCAGCACGAATTTGGAAAATTTCTAAAATTTCTTGCTGCCCCATATACATCTTGACGTATTTCTAGACACATGCACTTGATAGCGTCTCGACGCCGAGTATTAAAATTTAAATGTAAAAGTGCTCAGTCACCCCGCCTATCTCGAGATTTTCCTGTTCCCCCTTAATGTCACACTTTACGGTGTAACGTTACGTTACGAATACTTTCGCATTCTCCATAACATTACACGAAAGTACATGATGTAATTTCAGAAGAGAATGGGGTCAAGTCGCAGGCTTACGCATATGTGGACGCGTTTTATTACTTTTGGGCATTCAACGGTGAGGTAAACGCTCTTCCTCATAGCAAAGGGCTGTATAATATTTAGGCACAAGCCTGCAACGTGGCATGCTTCACATAATGTGATAAACTTGGACTGTAACGTTCCCTTTTTCAGGATGTCTCAAAAGGGTCCGCGTACGTATCCCTTTTCCTTGAAATTCGATGAACGCTTAACTGCATATACAGAAAGATAAACGACGGCCTGCCGCTCCGAAAGTTACCGAATGATTGTCCATTCGAAACTTGAAACATTGTGAATCAATGTTTGCATTGTTCACAGGCATCCAGTATGGTATGTGACATGTTCTACTTCAGAGACGTAACATCAATAACGGCGCATGTAATTTTATTGAAATCCTATCTTGTTGTTTTCCATGCTCAGGATATATTGGCAATCAAAAAAATATTCACAAATAGACGAAAGGTTAAAGCCTGACACAGTTTTTCGAAATATGTTTCTACGAACAAGATCTAAACTCTATGAACGTAAGCAATTGATACTTTCGAATTATATTCTAGACAAACGGAAAAAATGAGACAACTGGATGTGAAACGTGACGAAGGATGAGTGGAAATTGAGCCTCTGCGCTCTGAACATTTCTTCGCTATTAAAATGGCTTTTTTTTGAACGCTCTCTCCTGCGGTATTAAGCTGCACATCGAGGTATAGAAATAGATGAATAAAAAGTATTCCTCACCTGCTCCTCTTGTTAGAGAATCTGAGACGAGGAACGGGTTCTATATTATCACAGTGTCAATCCAAAACTAATTCTTGTGAAATTCATTAAAAAAGAAAGGAACCCCTAAAAAATGTTTTGCCACCGATTTAATTGACCTCGAAGCATCGACTATAAATTGTTCTCATAAATTGTCTTATATCGAGAACAAAACGATTTGTATGTTTTGATTTCATGAGTTATTTGTCATGCACAATAGTTTGTCTGCGGATCGGAGAACTGCGGGCTTAGATGAAATGTATCGGCTAAAAATAGCCGCTCATATTCATCCCCGTGATATACGAGATTAAAGAAGGGTCAAATTACAAACATTGATCAAACGGCTCCGTTACAGCCTGAATTAATCACAAATGATTGTAAGTACAGAAGGCAATTAATATTACGTAACAAGGATATAAATTTCAGGCCTGTGTCGAAGTGGTTGATTTCTAGGGAGAAAAATCGTTCCACGTGGCGTGGAATATCCCATATACGGAGTACATGGTCGATCATAAATTTTAACGATGGATGAGGCCGCTGCCAACAAGTATGGCCTTTATATCTATACAAGTAAATAGATCTGTACGACGCGAGTCCAGTGTTACGTATTATATAGCTCCAATTCTATAGTAGTATATACAATGATTGTGTGAGTGTGTATAAACATAGATGATTATATATACGAGTCTCGCACGTCGAATAAGTCAGGATCGACGTTGGGGACGCGTCGAGAGAGCAGAAGCCTTGCCACCTCGCTAGTGCTCTCTCGATTTTTTTTCACCTCGGACCTATACGTAGTGATCCATCGCCGAGACTAGTCCAGTTTACGATGCAGCTTATATATATTCTATGGTAACAGAACCACCATGGGAGCGAGTGAGACACACGAGACGGCAGAAAAGATGACCTCGTAACACTCTTCGTAAATCTCATGAAACATGCAACAGCAAAATTTATTCGCGTCTTACGGGTGATGGGGACAAAATTGATTAAAATCAAATTGAACGAGCCTCCGAATCCACTCACAGCTTTTGGCTCACGGGCAATTGATAAGAAATAACGGTTCCTTCTATTGCTTTGAGATCCCTTCAAGGTCATTGCCTTCATTCATACTCAAGGCTCTAATAGACACACGCGTGCAAATAATTGATCAATTTCATTACAATACAGTACTACGTTTCATTTGAATAAAGTTTTCCACTAAATTGACAAAAAAAAACGAATGAAAATTACGTGATAACGACGATCTTAAAAAATCAATTGCCATGTCCCCTCATGAATTCGAACCGAAAATCGGGAGGATTACGAAGATAATTTATACTGAATTTCACGGTAAACCATCGTACGTTTTGATATAGCGCTAAATTCATCAAACAAGTAAATTGCTACGCCCTACATTTTTCTAAACTTACGGAATGTTAAATTTCACGTGCCTACACAAAATGTATTCGAAGTTTAGTGCACAGGCAAATTAATTACTACAATATTCATGCGTACAGGTTGCAGATTTCGAGAATACGCATGCAGAGAATTCCGCTTTTGTTCAAACTCCAGAAAAACAATCTGCCTTGTAAACACAACAATAATATTTGCTTTTGAAATATTGGTTCCCCGTGTGCAAAGAAAGGATCGGATTGAAAATTATTAGGCAGCCCGGTACGATTCTCTATTTTATTCAGAAACAATGTGTTCAATTTTCATGTAAATTTAAATTGTGCTCAGTATATTAATGCGGAAAATGTACGGTTGAAATCGAGGGAACGATACTATACACGGTGATGTTGAACATTGAATTCTTCCCTTGAACAATTGAAGCATATTTGGGTGTCTCGCACATGGAATAGGATGGGAAGTATATATTAAATTTTTCATGATGAAAAAGACGAAAAATTTCGATATTCCACAGGTAAACTGAGTCACGAGAATACACATGAGGTGATGTGTACCACCAATAAACAATTACGCAACGAGAAAAGTTGAAGAACACTCGAGGGAAATACGGAAGCGCGTGTCTCGTATTACTCCGGTTGTTCTCTCTGCCTCTCGCTCGCTCCGTGCTTTCTCTACGAAGCAAAATGAAGCTTCATATATGTATGGAGGCTTCTCGTGTACACAGCGCCATTCTCATTTTTTCCCTCTCTCTTCGGCTCGTGGTATATGTTAAAGCCCTTGACTGCGGGAATGAAACATGTACACCGGGTGGGAAAATAATTGAAAAAAGGGAAGAGCAGGAGCTGCAAACGTATAGGACGATAAATCAACGGGGAAGCCACACATGCACACGTGAGCCTATATATTCAAAAGCGTGAATTCTCTGACGTAATTAAAACGGTACACGCAACAGACACTCTTTAATTCATAAAGCCCACGTGCAAGTGGAATCAAATTAATACGATGACATATAAACTGGATCGGGAAACTACGTAACAATTGGAAATTAACGAGCAGGTTTAAACTTCCATATCAATCACACACGAATACCGAGAGCTTTGGAATAATACGAAAAACATTTTCACTGTTGTCAAGAAATTTTAATAAATGACGCACAATAGAATTGTATTTATCGCTGTTGTGAAGAAATAGGAGAATTTCGAGATCCAACGACATGTGAAATTAATCCAACGAAACAAAATATTTTGATGTTATTGGAATCGAGTATGAATGCCCTTTATATATATCGAAGAATTTTCTCCAATAATTCGTTCCAATCCGTTTTCTGAATACTGGATGTCGTGTGTATGCTCGAAAGTAAAATACTGGAGCAACAGGAGAAGCAGAGGGTCGCGAATTGTACGAAAGTTTGAAAAACGTTTTGTACAACAAAAGTTTGTACAGCCACGTTTCGATTTCTGTTTATCCAACTATATTATTCCGAGGTTCGCGAAGAGACCAGAACTTTCTCGTAGCTTCTCCATTATCATATACGTCGTACGCGTTTTATCAATACGCTGGCAATATACGTATATATATGGTGGGAGGAAGGGATGAAGGAAACACCATAGCGCATTGGGCGCTAATATATGGCGCGTAGGACCTATACATCCCCTTTATATCCTCTCACATATGAACGGTGAGAAAGACCTTTGGGAGCAGATGACCGCTTTGCAGGCCATACCGTTATTCCTCGCTGCTAGCTCTGCTCTCCACCTTCTGCCGGGCCCTCGAACCGGATACGACAAAAGCCACGAAAACCCAGTATCCTCTCGATTCTCTCGCTTCCGGTCACTCTCTCGGAGATATCCTCGGCTCACCCGGTTCTCAGGTTCCGATAAGCTCACTCACACTTCCGAATTAACTGGTTTTCCTTCCCGAGGGACAAGAACAACGGGGAAGAAAAAAGTAATACACGCTACCTACGCAGTGATAAGAATTTTAAGGGGTCACGCTCGGTTAGGTGGGTCAACCTAATCGATTTATACATTTTTTTTTCCCCTGTCCCTGCGTTATTGATTTTTGATACATGAATAAAAGTTATGAATTAATATCTAATTAAAAGAGAGCTGCAAGTATTTACATAGTTTTTAATCGTATTCAAAATCCAACAATAAATTTGCCCCATGCCGTAAGCCAATTCGTAGCGCAAACAAACCGTTTTTCACTCGCAGAAACACGAGTTTTATTTTTTTTTATATTCTTTCATTCGTACCCCGATTAGCCTTTGATGTTGAAACATACTTCTGTACAGAAATGAAAGATGCCGCGGAGTCCGCCGTGCATGCTCGGCCCTCGAGGCTACGCAAAGGCTGACTCACGCACAGTCATACACTACGAAACGTTCCTCGCACCCCTTAACAGTACAATCAGAACCGCGCCAATTACGGCCTCTAGATAATACCGCAAGTTGCACACACTGAAAACTCACCAGCTTGAACGTCCGTTCTCTCAATTGTCACTGTCGCTAAACATGCTGCTGGGTATTATTCATGCAATAGAAGCTCAAACATACACGTGCGTCTGAAACTCCACTGAGAGCATATACGAAATCCCGTGTGTCAGACAGTTACTTTCCATCGTTTATCCGAGCCCAGGTGAATTCGTTGGGAATGAAAATGTTCTGTTTTACGTTTGTCACCGCGGTTTCCTCTTCCCCCAAAAAATCCTTTCGCGGACGACCGTAACTTTGGGGCCCCTCGTTCGAAAATTATGAACATCACCATGAGAGTCAGAACCACTCATTGTCCTCAGGGTGGATAAACATCAAGAGATTTTATTCTGGATCTACCCAGAGAACTTCTTTACATTTTTAAGTGAGCCACAAAGTAAACGAATACATTTTCAAAACCAGTTTGCCAAAGCAGCTTGAATCATTTCTCTTACGAGTGAGGACACGAGTGAGTGAGAATACTTATTGGCTTTTATTGCTTTGGTCATAATGCGGGCTGGTTTGTAATAACGGGCAAAAGCCCTTCGGCTAGGAAATGTAATTGAAACTGTCCGAGAAATCACGCGCAGCTTCTCTAAACTCACGGGGTTACGATTAATCAAGTACTGTGTGACATTTTGGCAAGTGGAAACACAAATTTTTTTTTTTACCTTCAGTCACAATTTGTGTTTCATTCCGCAATCATGAATATTCAGCGTTTAATGTCTGTCAGCAATGTCATTATGATTTTTATCTTTTTCAACTTATTAGCCAACTGATTATTATTCCCCTATACATTATATGGCGAAAGTACAGCTGAAAGCAAACTTAATATATCTCCTGTGTGTTTGCCATATGCAGTACTTTTGCGAGCACCCCCATGAGTCGTTTTCCCATTAATATTCATTTTCCCTTGATGATGGATTTGTAAAGGATGTGTACGTTTCTCGAAAGTGTGTATACGTTCCATATACAAGGAGTCCTGCTACCTGTGCATAATCATCTCATTTCTAACCCAAAATCCATCGCACAAGATCCCAACAGATATGTTTGAGCAGACCCTCGTAGGACGAGCTAAAAAAAACTGTAGAAGCGTTAATGATTCAATCAACTTAGCGTCTACAGAGAGGACGCAAAGGAGTCAAACTGTCAGAAATCAATGCTGTCCAGAGAAAGGCCCATCTGCTTTTTTAAACTGGTTACTTTGGTGGTCGAGCCATAAAAGCAAGAAAAGTGGATTCGACGTTTTTTTTTCATGGAGAATTCATAGAAATCTGTTCCATGAGCATTTCCAAAACGTACTCCGTGAAACTGCGTGACTTTTTGTCAACTTTGATGATCAACAGACTCATTAAGAGCACGAGACCAATCAAAAAACCATTTCAGTGATTTTTCAGTGACACAACAGTTGATTCTGACTTCACGTTTACCAGCATGAACTTCTGTTTTCGAATACCGCGGATATATCTACGTACGAGAAACAGAACGAATGTGTGTTTCGTGTACCTGCAATGGCGGATTGACCGCTCGACGAAAAGCATACAGCGATGGTATTGCGAGCCTCGCGATCCCATATTGGCAAGAAAATATTCGAGAGACATCGCTATACGATTTCCCATGACATAAATCGCTTTGAGCAAAGAAAGACAACATCGTTCTGATTTAACGGCAAAGGGGAGGAAAAAAATAGCATCGGGACAAGTATTTATTCGAGTTCTTCGCAACAAGGACTTGCGACCCTTGCGATGCGTCTCCACCTTCTGACTTTGTTCTGATCAGGTTATGCTGCAAGGCAAAGCAAAAGGCCGCCAAACTTCTTAAGGATCGCTCTGACTAAGATTTTAAGAAGATTACACCTGTCAAGAGGACTTTGCGAAAATTCTTGATAGCGCTGACATCCACTTCTCAATCTCTCAGAATATCAACATCTATAAGCATTGAGTATTAAAATAATACGACGAGACTGAGCATAAAGGATCCGTAGGATCGACAACTCGCCACCTATCGAATCGATAAAGAAATAATAAATAAACGGAGCCACCTCGACTGTCATCAAAGTTGGGCATCTTTGAGCGAAGCCAGAACTGCCAAGCTCAAACTCCTTGTACGGTCAAGTGGGCTCAAAGAGACAGGATGGGTTCGTGAAAATCGCGCAAAAGTTTGATGCGGGAAGCTTATATTACCAGAATTACAGAAATGAAATTATTTTTCAATTTCAGTAATTGTGAGACCATTAATAGAACATGGATAACATTATCTTTGATAATCTTCTCACAAAAAATATTCGTTCGTTCATTTGCACTTTGTTTGACAGGAAGAATATCACGTTATCACGCTCGTTTGACATAAAACGAGATCCAGAGGCAAACATTCGTTGAAGTCTTCCAAAACAGGAGCGAGTGCATGTTCGTAACGATCTGACTGAATGAAGTTGCGGAGATTGTGGAGTGATGGATCTTTGGCAACTCGAAACTCTGTGAAAGGACTCTGTCATTGAAAGTTCACTTGAGCTTACTTTAGCTGCTTTCACTCTTCGCTAATGTAATGGTATTTACAAGCCCGAATAAAGAGACTCCCTATCAATTACAAAACGATTTCGACACGGCTTCTGAAAAGCCTCGTCTATCTCGCAAGCTGCTGGGCGATATGGGCGTTTCAATGCTCTCAAAAATCACCGCGTCAACCCACGCCAAACTTTTGATTACCCGTATCTCTATCTCCTGATGGTTGCACGATTCTGTCAAGCACCGGAGGCGGAACCACCATCGAGGAAGAGAGAATGATGGATGAAGATAAAGTCTTGGAACAGAGAGAAAGAGAGAAATGGAGAATTCGTTTCAGTTTCTCTAAAGGATTTACCGCGGTCTGAAATGCTCCTCAAATATTTGACACTCACGAATCCCTTCGAGAATGTAAGGATGCCTCACTTATATGTTGCAAGTACCTCAGCATGTGGAGTAGACCGAAAATAATGTAAGTGTTCCCTCTTCTACTTCCCTCATGGTAAATAATTTTCATCATGTCCGCGGTTAAAACTGTTCAAACATCAAATATACAGGGTGTGTCTTCAATTGATATTTTCGTAATTCCCTGGTTCGAATATCGAGCCTAAAGTTCTAATGGAGCTTTATTTCATTTTTAAATCGATCCTACATCCCCAAGTATTCATTTTTCTACAATACCTAATTCTACGCTGACGCCAAATTTGAGAGAATGAGGAGAGCAACACTAGCGACCAAGAAGTCTCGATGAAAAAGGAGCCGAAAGTTCCAGCTTTGAGCTGGCACCCTCGGTTTTACAAGAAAAGGGACACGCATGCTCTCGCCACTTTCGGAAGAATATCCTTCGAGGCCGGACCGGTAATTAAACTCGGGAAAATCAACAGAGACGATGCGGTATATAAGGGGGCGTAATTCTCGCAAAACCTGTCTGCGATGACCACCGGGTGATAATTTGCGAAGCGAACAATACCCGAGACTCGTTTTTCCATTTTTTTTAAGGCTTCACAAATTTACGTATTCCTTTATATTTATATTTCTAGATAAGTTGATACAAGAGCAATTTTCGTTAAGATTGCGATGAATCGTAGCCGAGGATATACATTTTTTAGAAATCCTCTTAGAAGTAGTAAGTCGTCGTTTGTAAAACTTTGTGTGGACGTACTACGATAAATATTTATAATCAACTGCCAACTCCGCTCATTTCTGGACATTGGACCAAAGAAAAAATATAATAGATCCCATAATTGTGCCAAAGTACAAAGGGAAAAGCAAGTAAGTACCAATTATTCAACCCTACTGTGTTATATCTATTCCCCTCGCATGTCTGTATGGTCGACCTCCCATCGTAAACGATCCCAAATCGTAGACGAGCCTTTTGTCTCTGGGTAAAAGACTCGCGATTATCTTGATGAGCCGGAAGTGAAATCAATAGCATGTTTTACGGTCTCTTCAAAAAAGAATAAGCGCACTCGATACACGGGGACTTAAATCTCTACAGACGTTTTCGACGAATTGACCCATTAAAATAGGTCATGGCAGCAACAACCATGTCAAATTCCTGAACGTAAAGAGTAGCCATTCTTGAAGCGAGAAACAGTTTCTAGATCCAGCCGTCAGATATTGTATACGGGACGTACGAGGGTCATGTTTTCGTGTTTTTTCTTTTTTTTTTTTAATATGCGAATGCAAAAACTGTCTCCTTTTTATCTCTGACTCTGTCGGTTTCTCCATCGCGCTTCCGCATTATTTCAATCTGTGCTGGTATCTCTGTGTGAATTCACAAGGGTGAGAATTGCGAAAGCAACGAGACGCCAAAGCTTCAATTTACTCGAGTCTCAGTTGCACAGTGAGAAAAAAGGGGAAATAGAGGGCAAATCTCGAGAGTGCTAGGTAGTTATATTCCGTGGATCTTTCATCTCTGCAAGAACAATGTCGTAGCATTTCACGAGCTTTTCCAAGAGACGACCTCGACACGATAACCTTAATTTCAAGTGTGCACATGGGAAAAATGTAACAAGAAAGAAACGGAGTCGTTCTTTCATTTTTCTTCAAGTAAAAAAACGGTATGTGACAAACGCGAATCCGTACGAACGAACAATCCGCTTCAACTGTACAATATCTACGGATTTACTTTACAAATGTTTTCCTCTACCCTTGGTAGTCGGCGTCCAAGCTTTCTTCCACGACATCGCGATCACAAGAATTGAGATTCATTGAAGAGGAATCCTCAAGGGAGTGGAATAACAAAAGATAGAACGAGTAAATGAGGAAGAGAGAGAAAGAGAGGGAGGAAAGGAAAGGGGATGCAAACAGTCGGATCCATTTATTCGTATTGCAGTGATGGTTCAGTCCGATATCGAGGCTTGCTCGGCGCGAAGCTTTCAACGACTAATGAACTCCATTTATTCCGATGTGCACGCAGACAGCTACGTTTTCAAATACAAAAAATAGCTCATATAATGAGAAGAGTTTGAAATCGCACTTGAGGGATTAAAAATGAAAATGCAAATGGTGTCTGGACGTTGGGTGCCGCTGTTTGACACAACGGAGTTCAATGCCGACGATATGGGACACGAGACAGAATAATATAAACGAGAATTTCGCAAAAAGAACAATAAATTGTTCCGGAATACCGTGGGACCATAGGTCGAAGCACGTGTAGGCGGTGAATTAAAGTTTCGAACTGAGGACCTTTTTTCTTTCGGCAAGGGTGGAACGAATTATAGACTTGGAATGTAAGGGTATAAAAAGAAACACCCACCCACACACACACACACACACAACAACAACGACGTCGCGAACGAACAACTCGAAAGTGAAATTACACCACGAGGCTTTTTACCGAATTGGATAAACTCTCCAGAGTCTTGTCTGGTTGTATGTTAAGAGCGAATTTATTTCTTTACACCATGGCGTTTTCAGCCAGACCAGTGGGCCCCATGTGTGATAAAAATAGAATCGACTTTATGTGCGTCGTGGTCCAACATTACGAGCGTTTTTGTCTGAATTACGAAGGCGGTATTGTACTGCAATTTAGATAATTGAAAATGGCCTAGGATATGCATGCAAAAGTCATTAGCGGTAAATACATCGGTCTAATTGAAATATCCACTCGTCCAGGCTTAGTCTCGAACTGAATAAGCCTCTTCAAGCTCCATAGTCTTTCAAAGAAATTTCTCTGCTTCGAATGCTCCATGAGATTATCCGAGATTACAGCGCGGAATCAGTCCCTGGTTGTTCCTATTAGTGAAAACAGTAGAGAGTAAGATCGTGTAAGAACCGATGAGAACGAGAGCTCGCCGAAGAACCTTTTCTCTTACTCTCTCTCTCTCTCTCTCTCCCTCTATTTCCCTCTCGTATCCTCTTCCGTTCTCTCCCTCCCCAACAAGGTTGAAACCTTGTTAGCTTCGCTGAGATATCACTCGTCGTTGTCTTCGCCAGACGATGATGCTCGAATTACG
This sequence comes from Campopleginae sp. 14b, assembly GCA_030522525.1. NCBI lineage: Eukaryota > Metazoa > Arthropoda > Insecta > Hymenoptera > Ichneumonidae > Campopleginae sp. 14b. The sequence continues at coordinate 218,898 of JAPYYS010000063.1, read as the reverse complement.
TCTCCCGTTCAAACGGAACCACCGTACCGAAGTGTGTCGAATTATACAGTGAAAAGACAAGAGTACGCGAACACAGGGGAATTCTCTAATGTCTGGCTTGCCGGGATCTTTACTACTTTTACTGTGCAAAGCCTTTCTCATGTACTCGTACGTATTTGAATAATTTAACTTTTAGATTTATTCAAATAAACCTATCCATGGTAAATCAACGACCAACCGTTCGTTATTTATATTTCAGTCTTTAACGGTTGAACAGACAATTACATATTAACCCGTCAAGAATTATGATAGAGACGATTAGACGAAGTCAAATATTCATGTTAAAAAAATCATTTCCTAGTTTTCCTGAGAGTGCGACTGCAGGATCAACGCAAAGCAACACGAGCTAAAAATGTTGGCTGCTTCTGATATTCTCGTACATTTATGAAGTTGTCATCATTTTTTAAGTCATCCCGTCCGCACTTTGACGCCGAGTGATAGAGAAGAAAGTTCAAAGTTACAGGCCCGCGTCGCACCTTCTTATTATACACGGGTTGGTGGAAAAGTTTCGTGTAACTGAGTGAAAACGATCCGCGTCACGTCAGCCACGGAGCTTAGGTATAGGGACTCCTTGTCGCCAGGAAGCTGCGTCCAACTAATTTTTGGTTGTGGATTTTTTTTCGCACTAGTTCCTTGTCTTTGCGCACCAGCATATTCGGAAACAAAAAAATGAGAAACCATTGAGGAATATTTGAGCGAAAGTTTCACGTTTCTAAGAGATTTCCGTAAATTATATGAACATCGCAATTTTTCTGTAAAATCTTCTACCAAAATCACGTCGAAACGAAAACTTGCGGAGAAAGCTTCAAGGAAACTCCGGGGCTGGAATAACGGGGTTGGCGGAAAAAGATTTCACAGTGAGAAGATAAAAATAGAAAGAAAACCAGCAGGAGGCAAAGTCTAATAATTTAGTCACGGAGCGATACAAGCAACTGCAGAGCCACACGGAGCTGCATACAAGGTGACCTTCGACACATCGACATCCATATGTCAACAGTTTCGAATGAGACTCTCTTCTGTTAAGATAAAATTCATTAAATCCGTTAAATCGGAATTCTGTCTGCAGTTCATCGATGACATTCGGGAATTTCTTATTTTTGTAGCTACTTTTGTTATCGGTCATCGATCAAAGAATACTTGAGTGATTATTTCGTTACACCAGGACGCAGTAATAAAATTGATTCACAGTTTCGAGCAGAAATAATTGTAGATCATTTTTTCTTCTGTGTAAAGAAAAAAAAATGGCTGAATTTTTCGGCCCGGAACTCGGTTCAGAAATCAAGTTTACGGAGTGAAGATTTTTCATGGGTCACCCTTTATATTTACGTGTATATATATCTATATGAATCATATGCTTTTGTACGTACCGAGTTTGGATGCCCACAAACACCTGCGCTGTACACGAATGGCGTTTTCTTTTGTAGTGTCTGTTGCAAATTGGTGAGCATCCCTTTCACCCTCCGTCTGTTTCATATCTATATATATTTTTCCGGCGTTTCCTCTTCTCGCTATAAAAGTGGCCAGATAGTGAACTCCGGTGGCGCAGGTACGTGCAACGGAGGAAATTAAACCATTTTGGAACGAGTTGTCGGGTCAGAAAGTGCAAGCAGACACGCGTGTATATATGCAAGGTTAAACGAGAATGCATTGCTCAACAGTCACGTGGGTCTTGCCATTTGCCACTGCGTGATGCAAAGCATTTACTCGGTGAGCAAAGAAGAAAAAGAGAGCGATATGGGGCAACGGGTTTGTCTATTTACGAAGTGACTGCTGCGCTGGATCTTACGAATAGTCATTTGAAAGTGACACGTATTCTGCATTTCAATCGATTTTTTCTTTTTTCTTCGTACAATTTTCGATAGAGAATCCTTTTCAGTAAATTTTTCAATGTTCAAAATATTTTAAACCCAGAGTCACACACTCGTTAAACTTTTAAGATAAAAATATCGAAAAAGTATTCGTTTCTCACAAATCGAAGGATCAAAGTCCGGGATCTTGGCTTCGTACGAAATTTGCAATTTTGAATATTGGAGATGAGTTTAGTTCGTATAAGTTATATACGAACAATAGTATTTACTGGCGATCCCAAGAGGCCAAGTATCAATATGGCAGGGGAAGGAATATAAAGTTGGTGAATCTGACAGTAGGCACCGATTTAATTATTCCGGATCGATATGGGAAAATAAGAGGGCACGACAGCTTTTCGAACCATCCTCGAGATTCTCTTTCTCCTACTCACTCGCTCTCAGTCTCTTTGCTACATCGATCAAATTGAAATTCTCGGTGACGAGAATCCTCTTTGCCGAAAGTGTTCATGTTTTATTCAATACTGGTGCTCGACTTGCGAGCTGGCCTATCGAAAACAGAATCGGAGTATCATCCACGCCGCATCACGACCGATCTATCGTCCTTTGGCAAAGTTGCCCTACAATTGGAGATTGAACTCATCTCAACCTGTATAGAAATCCTCATTTTCCATGGCAAGTCATCGATCATTCAACAAATATTTCATTTACCGTAAACATAAAAATTTTGCCATAAGAAATAATCAAAATGTCACCTTGCCTTCCAGTTAAAAATTATGAAAATTCATTTTTCGGAAATCTGTAACATTTCTCTATAAAAAACCAAAAATTCAATGAAATGTTCAAAGAATCCTTTAACTTTCTGGACTGCATAAAAAATGTACATTTTTTTCGGACATTTCAAAGGAATTAAATGAGATAAGCAGCCCCCTTAATACAACATTCAGTTTTATTATCGTCATCACAAACGCAAGGCTTGCATCTTCTCCATCGTCTCCTCCGTCGTACAATAAAATATAATGAGAACTTTTCATTTCCTCGTGTCCTGATGAAAATATTTTTCCGAATATTTCAAACTTATTTTTCGTTCTTTTTAACACTGAAAAAATCGATTCGAAAGAAATGACAGAAATCTTCAGATTTTCATGATGAAGCTTCATTGGCTAATCTTTTTTTTATTTTCACGAGATTCTCCGAGAAAAGAAAATTTGCATTGGAATGTTGTTTCATCATTAAATAATGATCAAAAAACGCGAGCGACTGTTTCGATCAACAGCAGAACGTTTACGAAATAGCATCCGTGGGAAAATCAGACAATTTTATAATTTGTGATATTCTCGCGGCTGCCTACGGCAATGGCATTCCGCCATAAAAAAAAATCAACCACGAGCTTTCGGCCAAATATTCGAAGAGGTTCGTTCAGAAAATAAAGAAAAATAGCGTTGAAATTTTTTTTCTCGAATTAATGAACGAATTTCAAAAATAAAAAAAAAAGACCAAATATTATTGAACAGGATTTTGCTGCATTGCAACATTCTGAACTATACGATCCCACAACAATGAACAAATTTCGTGCAAAGAAATATTTTTTTCTCGTTCTCCAAACATGTTGGTTATTTGCACAATGTCGAATCTATCGATCTTTTATTGTAAAATTGTACACAGATCACATTGTCTAACAAAATACACGCACTTTGTTCGTATATATAGATATATATTCCACTCTCTATAAAAAGTGTCTCGGTCCTCACGGAACATTTAAAAATTACGTTTTATAACAATGTTAAGTATATTACACTCACTTTACGATTAATGCATTGTCCATTGTGAATATTATCTTCGCGGTTGATTTTTATGCAACGATTTCTCGATACGGAGCAGTCCATATAATAATCGAATTTTCGATTCGTATGAAAAAAACTATAACGCAACTTACCGGCATTGATTGGTGCACGATCGGTGTGTGGCTCGAACGTTCGTGGCAAAGTTCAGCAGCTTCTGGCGAGGTGGTTACTTGGCTGGGTGACCGCTGAGCCACACACCGGCTCGCGGACCAATCTCTGATAATGTATGGATATAGGAACTGGACCAGTCAAGTCGAGAAAAGAAAAAATATAGAAATGATGCAACCGAAACCTGGAGGATGCAAAATCTAACGAATATCGTTCGATCACTGGGGGGATTATTGTATTTTGTCATAATACTAAAATGAATTGTACGAAAATTTGGCAAAAATCTTTCGTGAATCGTCTTCAATGATATTTTGTCTCGCAACTTGAGTTCTCGTTGAGATTCTATAGCTTCAGCATCATTCAACGTATAAAAACTGTCGGTACAATAATAAATTCGTAAAAAGTTATGTAAGCCGGATAATGTTTTGAGACGCGACATTATACGCATTCAGAATGTATAAATTGAGTATGAAAAGGGCCAAGAAATAATTTGTTATTTGTGCAAACACTTGGAATAATACCTCAAGGTATTATCATCGTAACTGTCATGAATGAATGAAGTGAAAAAAATGAATCACGTATGTATAGAACTGAGTGAAGGAGCTTAAAGCTTAGGCCCTCTTATTTTTACACCGAAAGGAAATACACAAACAGAAATGAAGAAAGACGCATCGTTTTTAAGCTCCTTTTCAGTAGGGCTTTTTAACGGATCAAGAAAAGCCACGAACAACTCGTGACTTTTGGCTGGAGCTTCCATGGGAAAAACGTATTTTTTTCATTCCGTTTGCCTTGGTGTCTTGAGTGGTGTCTATTGAATATAAGAGCTTAAAGACGAAAGTATGGACGGTGGTGTTGATGTTAGTTGCTCAAGGTGCTGGAAGTGTGTCAACGGTGAATGCCAATAGTCCTTCTTTTTTTCTAGTTTTATCGGCCTTTGACTCTGCTGCTTCGTCATCTCAGTTCGTACCTTTTTTCAACTTGGGCAGTTCTTTTTGATAGCGTGCAAAAATCTCTCTTCTGAAGGACTCGAAGTGCTTCCTATTCACACTATTTTGACGTTCTCGCCAAGCAGGTCGTCCCTTCCGCGTTTGCAGGCCCCAGTGTCCCGTGAATATCGGCGATAGAACTTTGAACTGATAGCCTGCGACGAACATTTCGTATACCTGTGTGCCATTAAAACACACAATCATAAAATTGCCATTTGCAACATTTGACAGAGAATCATAAACAAAAGACTGAGAAAATCTTTACGTCGGGAGAATTGGGTCGAATTTTCATTGTGAATTTTAATTGAAATTTCAATTAAGCGTAACGACCCAAAATCCACAACGTTCTTAACATGAAAAATATCTAAACCCATAATCACTATTTATTTTATTCTCGTATGTGTCATGAAGGTAACACAGCAGGAGGAAGGGGCGACGTTATTGCACAAGACACAATATTAAGATGTGGAGAACGCAAGAGGATATGAAGACACATGTCACACACAAGAAATGTCCTGTGCAACTCCTGAGATGCTAGAAACGCGGTAATACACGTATTAAGCACCAGACAGGTATTACATATATATTCGCATAATATAATCACAAGTCAGTTTGTCAAATAGAGAGGTTACGCTAGTGTTTTGCTCATCGCCATCGCGCACAAAACAACCTGCATATATATATGTGTGTATTAAGACCAAGTAGGTGTGATATTTGCTTGCACATTTCTCGTATGCGCATATACACGTGCATCTTCTGTTAGGCCTCCTCTCCATTTCTGGCATTGTTCTGTCAGAGACAGTGCCTGCCATCTTTGGTGGATAATCACACATCGGCGTAACAAAAGCTTTCGGATATATATGTAGTCGAAAGGACGTCAGCCTTCGCGTCTCGCTGCCTTGAGCAACATATATTAGGAGAACTCAATACCAGACTGCATGAGTCTGATACACAAGTCATTTGTCTTCATTACTATCTTATCAACCAACCGGGAATAACCATCCCATATCATAACTGCGGAACGTACAATCTCGAAATTTGATTAAAAATCTAATGAAACAGAAAACAAATGCAATAAAGTACCAAAAATTCTTGACGACTCGACCACAACGAATGCTGAATATTTTCATGAGAAAAACCATTAGTTGCTCCAAATCGGTGTATAATTTTGAAAAATAGTTGAATTTCGTGATCATTCCAACCGAGTGATTATGCTGGAATTTTGGTCCAAGCGGGAACTCTTACGTAGCTAATTCAGAGTAAATTTTATGAGGGGGAAGAATGTATGGCTCGACGGGTCATTAGCCAGAGATTTTAAGGGGAAACTTTGAACCGTTGAATCATAGATTTGATTAAAAGTTGGTTATTTTTCAGAGACCATCACCTGCAGCGCTCATAGTCTAAAGATATGTGCATGACCCTAATTACCCCATGGAGTGCATTTTTTTTAAACCTCAATATTTAGATGTTTTCCCTACTTGTTTATATCCATCGTGTCTCTACGTATACGATAATAGGCAGCTTGAACCTAAGACCACAATGAAGTCTACTGGGTAAACTGAAAATGGTACTTGCCACCAAAAGCGATGATGAAGGAATAGGAAAACTGCGAGGCGGGGCTGTGGGAGCTTATATAGTTGAAAAACGTGTTGTACAAATGTGCAGCAATAGAAGTGAGCCACGAAAATTCTTGCCGCTAGTACTCCGAATGCCGCGCATAGAGAGGAGAATAGCGTTGGAGAGAAAGAGAAGGAACGGAGGGAAAAGCAAGAAAGGTAGAGAACGAAGCAAGAGAGAAAAAGACGGAGTGCAGTTCGCGGGTGGCTGTAATTTCTACGTTCCCTCTGCTATGGACCAGGTATGGGCCAGTATACGGTTCACCGCGGAATCTGAGAACAATGCGTCCGCCGCCGCTGGGTTAATGTAAATTCTCGCAATTTCAACGGGCCGTTGGATGATGGCTCGTTACCGCCGCAGCAGCTCTTTCAGCTCTTTTTCGCGTTCACCCGCGAGCGCTCTCCCATCAAGGGATACAAAGAAAGACTGAGGCAGACGAGGCTGCGAGACGATGAGAAAATGCGATGGCAAACGGTCAGAATTCGGAAGGCAACCGTTTGCCAGAGAATGATAAAACAGTAGCAGACGTGTACACACTGATGAATGGATCCATACATCAAATCCAAAAGAGAAACAGCAATGCTGATGTAGCCTGCTGTATCAACGAGCGCTCACTTTATGAATGCAAAACTCAACATTTATTCACATTCCTGTGATAGCAAAATCGATCCAGCAAAGATCACGAAAGTAAATACGAAGAACTTTGATTCAAGGATCGTTCAAACAAAATGTATGACGTTCTTGCATTTCAAAAGAATACGGAGAGTTTACTGTGAAAAATCAATGAGAAAGTAGCGATGCAGCATTCAGAATCGAGCGACGGTCTATTACTTTCTTTCGTCTTACGCTGCATGGTCGTGTAATAACGAGGAAAAAAAAACAGACTGGAGGGAACGTTGCAAATCGTTAATTGCTTTTCGCCTTCCCTTTGAAAAACCATTTGAAAAGTAAAAATTTCGAAAACCCGAAACATCAGTTCCATTAAAATGATACAACAGCGGTCTACGTTCGATCGTCTTTCTTCAATTTCCTGGACGGTCAGAGGACTGCCTCAAAGTCCCATCAATAAAGAATTGGAAATATTAATAGTTACACTGTATTTTGTGGATGGGAGTATAACGAGTCAGACCCCATAACTATAAAAAGGCTTTCAAGTGATGAAAGGAAAGCACATACTGGACGCTCATCAAAACCGTTGACCCCTGGCTCAAAACTGTTTCGGCAGATCGAGAAAAAAGCTCGTATACTAAAAGAGAACGCCTGGGTATGCTAGATCATGATATAATATTGATAGGGTGTGCAAATGGCTTTTCGGAAGTTCGATATTTGACGAAAACATAGCACGCGGATGTGCTCTCTTTTTTCGCTCGATCATAAAGGATTCTCCATGTGTGTATGAAACTGTTGATCGCATATGTATGTATGCAGCCTCGTAATATACACGTATATGGAGTTTTGGCAATGGGAGAATCGCGTTTGATGAAATGTATAGGTTTCGTGTAACGCAATAGCAGAGGAACATTGGGACGGACGTAGGAAAAAAAGCTATGGCCGATGTGGGTATAGCGCGAACGTGTCGTGGCCGGTCGTGGCTGGTGGATGTTCCCGGCTCCCCGCAACTCTTTGCAGCTTTCCTGGTTCCTGGTCGTTTACGAATTCATGCAGCGGCCGGGATATATACAGCGGAGGAGGAAACGAAAGCTCGTCTGTGTCGTACTATATTCCCTCAACCCTTCCGGTTCTCTCGCATCAGGGGCACGAAAATTGAAGCGGCGGAGGGAGGGCGGCCGGGCGGACGGGCGTAGAGGACTTCAGCCCGTGGTAGAGCCGAGGTCCGCGTGTGGCCACCACGGTATTAGGTACCACCTACTCGTAAATGGAATTGGACATTGCGGGGTGAGTGGTGTACATCTCGTGTACCTGGGGAAATGTGCTCCGGGGTTAATTTCACGGTTCGGCATCGGCGGTACATGGCGCGAAGAGAGAAAGCGTCCTGTCGGGAGGGATCCAGGGTGAGAATCGCTTCTGCGTTTGTCCTATATCGCTGAATTCGCCACCATCAGCCCTTCTCCACACGTGGAGCTTATAAACTTTCTATTAGCCACTGGTGTTTTCCTCCGCATTCGCACGCACGTTTGTGAAATTCTGGCGAGCGAGCAGAGATTCGTCGTTCATAAATTCGAAAAAAGTATAAAGACGATTCGAGGGGCTTTTGACCCTTTTCATGCACTGATTCGAGAAGCTTCGCTCCTTCAATGCAGTTCCTCGTGTCAAAGTGATAACTCGGAAACAAAATTTGCTTTTTTTTTTCGTTCTTCTCCGCGCGTGTACTTTGTCAGTACTTTTCTTCATCAAGTCCCCCTCGTTAGTGGTGATCTACAGTTTTTCAGAACTTTTCTCTTTGCCGCGGCGCTTGCTCTCTCCTTTCTTTTTCTATGCATTCCTCTCTTCCCCCTTCTGCCCTTCGTTAGGAAAACTTTTCACTTTCGTATACATTATACAGCCAGTAGCATTTCACAGTCTCGTTACGGTCTCATTCTTCAGCGGGAATGCTGCACGACTACGCGCGGGGAAAGTGCAACGGAATAGAGAATATCGTTGAGCTTTTTCCATTCGTGCCTTTACATATGTAACAGATGGAAAACTTCGGTAAACATACTATCGAGCTCTTTTTTCTTTCTCCCAGTGAAAAACGCTCCGGCAAAGAGAGAATCTTTGCGCAGCAGTACAAACTTGGAAGCAGAACACGGTCCTTACAACGGCTACTTGAGCTACGAGGACGTAAGTTCGCATATTGAATGCGCGAAAACGATTTCATTAGTGTCTTTTTCCCTTCTATGAAAATATATAAGAGCCCCATGTAATCTTGTACTCCCATTATCTTTATATATATGTATAGATTGCGAGCAGTAACTAGCGAGGACCTGGTTGAGATCTGATAATTGAGTTTTATGCGATCGCACGTCGTTGTAAATCCTCTTGGGAATAAAGGTGTCGTATCTTCGCTGTAGGACCCTCCGTGTTTGCAGCCCCTGGAATGGGTGTAGATGCTCACAGTTCTTGGCCGCGCCGTCTTTCTTCACCCTAAATTTATCCCTCACCTACAGCCTCTTTATACGGAATGACAAAAAAAAAACGCCAGATGGATGAAAAAGATAAGATAAAAAGAGAAACACGATGAGTTGGATATCAAAGAATCGTTGAAAAGTTTACGCAGGAAATAAAAGCGAAAGGAAACGCGTGGGCTCTTAAAAATCCGTTAAATAATCCGTCAAGTGATCGAACGGATATAAGCCTTCGCCCCAATGGTCGTTACAAACGTCCGCGATGCCATTTCTATTCCATCGCCATTTCATTCAACAAGTCAGTTGTAAACATTCGAGTGAAGACTTTAGTTGAAACTAAAAAAAGAAAAAAACACTATTCCATGATGTTTCGCGATAAAACATTTCAACAACTCATCGAGGGGCTTAAATTGGTTGGTCGACTAGCGTATAACCTACAGTACACTCTTTGCACGGATGTTGCTTTGATACATAAAGTGGTAAATAGGCACTACATAAGAACGGGGGAAAGTCGAGGCGGGAAAAAGCAATAAATCAACGAGGGCCACAGAGGACTCTCTTGAGAGGGTAAAAACCATTTATGAAATCCGTTACCAGCGTACTCGACACTTGCTTTGAAGGTACGTGCTCGTTTAACCAGTAGTAAAGAAAATTGAGAGGGTGAAAAGAGCAGCATCAAGAAGGAGAAAAAAAAAACATGTACCTAGTACGAAAGGATAGAGGCAGATACAAAACGGGAGAACTCGAATCAGCCTCTTGATGTCCCCCAACCGGCGGCTGATGACAAACGGAACGGGTAAGAGATTACGTCAAGTAGAATTACATCGGTTATTCTGTAGAGTTCTCGTCACATTTAATGGAACAAACTGTAGAGGGAGCGAGATCGTAAAAATAAAGGTGGGTGTATGTAAATCGTGGCGATGTATATTGAGCAAAAGTGTTATTAGCAAAAATTCGTTTTGATTATGATTAAAAATTACCATAACAAATTCTCGAATACGTCAAGAGTTAAACTTGTGTACAGTTAAACGTCGCAGTGTATAAATTTACGTAACACACACAGTGTGACGATATATATATATATATCGATTGTATGACAATGCCAATTAGGAGCCAGGAAATTAAAGGCCACAGATCAGTCCCGGGAACCAATTGATCCAAACGCCCTGGCAGTGCTGGTGGAAGTCCACGTGTATATATAATATGGGTCCTCGACACCGAAAATCATGCTATTCCGAGAATTTACGTTGGAGAGTCTCGTGCGATGTGTAAATGCGTCTAGACAATGGACACTGTATGGAGAGCCATCGGCGAGAAGGACGTTATATCTGGTCAATCCAATGCATCGATGAATGACATATACGCCCGTTTACATCGATTCGAGGCTCACCTTAAAATTACCAAACGATCATTAACGAGTTATCAGCAACTCGTGCGAACTAACGAAGCTATAGCTACTGAGGAATCAATAGTAACATCTACGGAGCTAAACTAACGATTCCTGTCGACATTGTTATTCAACGCGATTGTTATTCAACGAACGAGTATGATATTTAGAAAACGACTGTAAAATATCACAATATGCGACCCTTGAAACGTTATTTTTGTATGCGATGGAAAATAAAAAATGAGCCTGAAGTTTGCAACAACGCAATGCCACGAAATGAATTCTAAAAAAATAATTCGTCACTTTTTTATCAAATCTTTTTTCTTTTAATTTGCCTCCTGCCTTTTTCGACCTCACCAATGGATTCATATAATAAAAAAGTAACGAATCATGCGTTCGCGAATCAGGCATTGCGTCGATGCAGACTTCAGGCTCATGAAAAATAGGATGTTTTTTGCGATATCGCAAACCTCAACTACACCGCAATTGTGTTGAGTTTTTGTGCTCTCAGAATATCGCAATTCTCAATCCATGTTTTGTTCCTATTGTTCCTAAATATCACCCCCTGCGTGTCCCTAACTCTTTGTGCTAATCTGCTGTAGAAAAATTGATCCCTGGCTGTTGAGTGTAAGAGCACAACTCTCTAGAGTGCTGCGATGACTATCCACCCGCTACGGAGCCTCCGACCGGTGTACACTTCGATATAGTACAGATAACGGAATTGATTTACGCTCGCATATGCGCTTTGCCATATAATTCTCATCACGCCGGATGTGAGTGACAAATGGACACTGCATTGTTCAACAAACTCGAATCGAAATCAATTAGATGACGACTCGGAGATTAGACACCGATACGAATACAATTGTTTCTCTTTATCTAATAGCTCCATCGTCTCATCCACCATTTACATTGGTTTCTACCCTCTGGACATAGCGGAGCGCGTTCGGTTGAGCTGAATTTTCGAAATACAGGCAGGAAGTTTGCGTTATTGAATTTCTGTCGTTTTGCGATTCTTTGCCGATATGAAATCACATCGGTGGGGAATTCTTTTTACTGGAGTGAATAAACGTGGAGCAAATTGTTTCGAATCACGCCGCGCATATACTATAACTCCGTAATGAGGCTGATTACTATAATATTCATCAAACGCATCAGGCAAATTTCATTATAATTGACTCTACGAACTTTTATCGAATTCGTTAATAGACGACGAAATAACTACCAGGGATGCTTTTCTCTACGTGCACCTTTTTACTCCTACTTCACTAATATCAGTGCGTTAATTAATAATCTCATTACCCTTCGTTACAACAATTATTATCCTCGTTTGCACGAGTGCCGCAGATGGTGCTAAAACTCATTATTGTATCGCAAACTCGATTCTATAACGATTATAGGCATTTTCGAAGCGCGAAATTGATTATATCGTATCGGTATTTTCGTTACATGCGAACGGTCCGTGCTGCGCAGCCAGATGTGCTTACAGCGAGGGAAACAGAGTGAAGAGGGATGGGGAGAGGGGGAGAACGAGATGAGAAAGACTTCTGTCAGGGGTTGCGCTGTGCACCGTCGATATAGTCAAGTGGCGAGGTATAACAAGCCATGCATCCAGCCGAATCCACGAAACCGCACACTATCGAAATCACTCGCGCGGGTTTCGTTGGCGCCCGTGGTTGCGATGCGAACACAAGCAACTGGAACGACGCGAAACGCCTCGGGCAATAACACGATAAACCAAAGTCTCGCCATGAGCTGCGGTGAATGGGAGACACCGTGGTCCTAACGCACATGAGCACACTTCCGTACCTTCCCAAGCCGAGGATGAGGTCGGAACGCTTCGACTCTAAATTCCACCGGTGCGACCTCTGCGCATACATATATACATGTGCGGAAACCTCACGGCCTTCTCCTTACCCCCTCGCGCTTACGCGCGGGGCAATTCCTTTATCCGCATTCCCTTAACTTGTATGAGCTATTCGGGGTTTGACCAGTTCCTCCACGATATATACTTGAGCCAACCACTCGATAGAATTCCATGCTACCAGCGAATCTGGACGAACCATTCACCAAGGTATTTATACTTGTCCGATATATTCGCAATTCCAAAAAAATAGTCAAACATTAACAACTTTTCAATATTTAAAATTTTAATATTTTCAATATTTTGCCGCATTAATTAATCAATGTCTATCGAACGAATAGCGGAACGTGATTCGAGGAATATTATCACAGATTAAACGAGATTATACTCACTCAGGAATATTCTGCCACCGAGGGAAAAACTTTTCAATACTTGTCGAAATTTATTCATCAATAAATCCCCGGCTCAGATTCTCGCTCCAACTTTTAATCCTTTTTTCTCGTTATCATAAAACGTGCGATAAGTCTTAGTATTCCCGGCTTCGCAGCCCGGCAGTCCAGCACCCTACGCTTTTATTTCATCATTTCATCTTTGTATTTATTTATTGTCGCCATTCATTCACTTGGCTTCCTCGTCATGTCATACGCGTTTTTACGCTTTTCATTCGTTCATATCCAATGTAACTATTTCATGCTCAATCGAAAATATCTGATAAAGGTGATTCATTGCTAGGAAAGTATCGGGGATCAAGCTCACAGTGAGCAAACAATTCGTTCCTGAATCTGCACGTTTTTGCGCATCGTTCGTTCTATTTAACTGGCGAACTTTCTACGCTACTAAATTCAATAACTTTTGCCGTATTCTCTTCAAGACACAAAGACAGCTGTGGAGCTTATGACTCTCGGAAATTCCAATACGAAAAGATTCTGGCCCGAGCACTAAACTCGAAATGAATTTCCGTTTTGACAACGAGCACCGAAATTCAATTTTAATTCAAAAATCGATTGATTAAGGGAAGAAGCGAGTTTTCTTCTGCAGGAAATAATCAAATTCAATTAAAATAAAATATTTGGTATAGAAAAATAACAAGGGTTTGAAATTACCTGGGTATTTCTGGTGTATCCGTAGCCCATAAATCTTTCATCGTGAGCTGGAGCTACGTCCTTAGATACGTAAAAAGGTTCGTAGAAAAACTCGAAATTTGTGACATCGTGACTGACATAGATCTTGCCAGTTTGCACGTTCTCGTGACCCTTCGCTCCTGCATTTACATCCAACACCCATCTGCAATATTCCACGATCTTAACAATAGGAAAAATCATTTTGAAAAAATGCTCTGGCCCGAGACTCAAAAATAACGTTCATCGACTTTTTCGTGTAAACCAGACACCGTTCATAATTAAAAAGCCAAACGAAATTTGCAAGTTGGCGAGTTTCGACGGATATTGTATTTTTAGACGTATCCGCAAAAATTCGGAATGTCTCGTTTTTCAACGTTCAGATGAATTATTTACGTACCGTTCTAAAAATAAAATTTTCAACATATTTTTAAAGATATAGAACAACAACAAACAGCGATGGTCCGTTCTTCGAGCCGAAAAAATTTGAAGGAGTTGATAAAGAGCGTACGAAGTTTCAGATCCGAATCTCAAGCGATTTTGAAATTTTTTACATATCGCAAAAATATTCGCGGATAGCAGAATTCTGGTCATAACGGCGGAGCCTGAAATGGATCAATACAATTCTGGCGATCACTGTCCTTTCCAAACATCAACTACGTGTGACGACATGATTTAAAGTATACATTTCTTAAGCAGAAATTTCAAAAGTTGCAATATCGACTCGCCCGTCTTTCCCTCGATGGCTGCATCGGACTAAGATCGTTTTTTTTTGTTTTGAGCACATTATCGAGTCACCACATTTGTTATGATCGGAAGTAGTTATTTAGTAATGGAAAATCTAAATGAGACTGGTCGGCTCAAATTTGCTCGCAGGTTATAAATTTTTCATGTCTCTCTGACGCCGGAGCCGGAGAAAGAGACACCGGCGAGAGTCAATTTGAGTGACAGGTCTGGAAATCAATGACAAAGATACGCTCACTGTAAACTTAATTATGCGAGACTCTCCGCTTTGTCTATTTTTGTATGTTTTCGTGAAAAAATAGTATATAAATTTGATTAGAGTGTGCGCCAGAATTGGTTGGGCTTGGAAACAATTGTATAAAATAATAATTTACATCTGCAAAGGAAAAAACGTGTTTTCTCTGCGATCCTTCCCATCCATAAATTCAAATGATTAGTATTCCTGTTCGTTCGCTCGCTTGCAAATTTCAACTGGCGCGGCGATCGTAACGAGCAAAGTAAAGAAAAATGTGATGAACTAACTTGGTAAAATTGGTAGCGAATTGATTGTGAATGAAGACTTTTTGGTGAAAAGGTCTGGCGAGGCCCTTCTTGGCTAGTCTGACGAGCTCAGTTTTATTCGGAGGGAATCTGACACGAATATCGAGCTCGTAAGTTGGCACGACGTAAGCACACTTGTCACAATTATTCGGAGCGAGAGAGAGAAATTCATCGAGTCTCATAGTCATATTGACGCAGGGCACGATGTCAACGTCCGTCAAGAAAATCCACTCAGTTTGACAATTTTTTCTCGCTAAATTTCGCATATGATTTTGGGGATAAACGTTGCGCGCCCGCCAACTCGTCTGTTCGCTCGATATCCTGCCAACGATTTCGGTCAGAGTTGCTTCTGGTTTGGCACAGTCAACATTTTCTGGCAATTCCACTGCCCTCGGTTGCCGCTCGGGTGCACGATTTTTAGGTACAGCGAGGGAAAAATTAACTCTTTCTCGAATAGGCGCGTAACAACGTCGAAGATACACGAGGTAGTGTTGTAGCGCATCGAATTCCTCCTCTCCAGCAGCGTAGAGAGCGACGGATATCGGTCCTGTCCAATGATGCGCCACTTGAACGAGGGAATGAAGCTTTTCCAGTGATGATTGTGTTGCCAAACACGACTTGCTCCTTCGCGAAACTTGTGGATAGTTGGTACCAACGAGGACGGAGTCGAACGTTCGAAACAATCGTCTGGAATCCCACCGGCCAAGTCTTATGTCAAGTCGCATAGTATTGTCATCTTTTATTAATAAATAACTTTCAGTCGTTGGACAAGGCTTTTGCAGTTGTTCTTGGATATCGTTCGAGCCTCGAAATCCATTTTCTCGATCGCCTGAGTCATGACTCCATTCGGTCACCACCACCGTCTCGATCTCTTTTGGCAAATTCTCGGGTGTGCAGTTCTCCGATTGCAAAAGGAGGAACGTAAGGAGCATGTTCGACAACGCCAAAACGATCAGGCTGATCAGACTGAGATTTCGGCGACGACATCCCAACTGAAACAAAAATAAAAAAACTCATTTTTTTCCCAGATCGTACGATAAGAGGATTACTATTCAATGGGAAACAAACGAATAAGTTTGTCGCCCGTATTCCGCGTCCAATCTGATTGGCGCAAGTAACGCGTGTGTGCCGAGACATTTATATGTCAAAGTTGAGAATTCTTCCAAGGGAGGGAAATTTCATTTCGTCAATATGCGTCCACATGAATGTGGGCTCATACTTTTACCTCCTTGTGCCTGTAATCAAAGATATTTCCGATCGGATGAACCCTTGAAACTTTTTGCACGTTGGCGAAGAACAATCACCAACTTTCCGACCCCTCTTTCTCAGTGTAATAGCGGTTTCACTTTCGCTCATTCCAACCCACTGCTTTTTTCTACTTTTGTAACAAACTCCAATGTTTCACGAATAGGACATATATAGCCGTAGTCGAGTTTAAAGAGGACCATCGAAACATTGAAATTGAATACCACATTGAAATCCGCCGTTGTTTAATTTTTTTTGCACATCGTGATCGCCAAAAATTGTTATTTAAACTTAAAACTACGACTCAGTTACTCAACCCTGTCGAATTTTTGCTAGTCCATTAGTTACACTTCTCTCGTTTCATTGGAATAAAACAGAAAAGCGTTGCCTTTTTTTTCCATCATTCTAGTTGGCTTTCAGCTTTGTTTTTATTCCGTTTGGACGTTCCGTAGACAAAATAACATCCATTGACAAAAACTCCTCCACTTACGATTCCAACAGTGAGTAATTAAATTCAATTTCATATAATAATTAATTTCCATGGTAATTAAACTTATCCAAAAGAAGTCGTTAAATCGATGTAATTAGTACGATAACTACGTCGTCATTCGTTTACGATGCAATTCGCAACCTCAGACATTTTATTTTCTTTTGTTTTTTCATCCGGTGTTGATAAACTTATTTTCTTTGACATAAAATCGAAAGAAAGGTCACGAATTGGTTGTCCTCGATGTTTTTTTTTTTTTAATACTATGATTGAGAATTTATTGAGAAATTCTGCGATTCACAGTCACATGAAGCACCCTTTTTCCTGTAACTTGAAGTCAACAGAGAAAAACCCCTGTAACTGATAATAAATTGGAAAGACGTGCGTAATGGTATCCCAAAATTGGGATCGTCAGGTGTACGTCGACACTCGACCATAATCTGGTCAGAACCGAAGCAGCTGTGAGCCAAGATCGGGGTTAACGTTAGTGATCGGTCGTTGTTTAGAGGACGATACTGACCACGATTGGCAATTGGTCGTAAGCCAATACTTAAATTGAATATAGGCTAGTCAGTATTGAGGGGCTTTGGTCGAAGGATGGCGCGAATGTTGGTCACGTACGGTCGATTGTCGTTTAGAAGTAGATGCTGAATCTGAGCATGGGCCAGACAGATGGCAATCAGGATCGGCAATACGTTTGTGCGAAGGTTCAGCCTCAGCGATTGTTATCCCTATTGAAATATTGACTAATTCATGGCGAAGGCAATTCTTTGCATACTAATACCGTGGAGACGCGATGAGATTAAAGGAAGAAAAAAAAATCGTTGGAATCGAGAAAATGTTTGGCTTTCATTAACGAGAGTTTTCGAAAATTACCGCTCACCATATATGGACAAGAAAATGTGGCCCATCCGACGTAATGAAATACGAGGCGTTCGGTTTGCACGAAAAGTCTAATCTACCATTTGCAAATCTGTTTTTGACGTGAGATTGGCATGAGAATAATAAGAATTTTCAAAATGGTATAACTTCAGCAGGTCCCTTGTAATTTCGGTAAACGAATTCTGCCTCAACGCAGGCATTATTCAGTCCGTTATTTCAGCAAAACTGAATTTCAGCACGCTTCTGCGATAGTTTCGCAAGATCGATGAAACTAAGGCTGTACGAGGAGAACAAAGTTTTTAAAAAACATAACAGACATCAACGTGGCAACCTTTGTTTCGCAGAGCCTGCTCTTATCCGTGAAAACGGATATAAATATATGCCCAGAAAGTGCATGCACATTTTCTTTATCCAACGATCCACAAAGGTTGAATATTAAATTCCAGCCACGTACGTGCGCGAGAGAAAAAGACATGGGGGAGGAGTAAAAGGAAAAGTGAACGAGGGAAACTGTTCGTAAGCAACCGTAGCTTATTGCGAAAATCTGTGAGGTACCAAGTTCCAGCGGGCGAATCTTTCGAGTCGAGAATAAACGAGGGTAGAGCAAGAAGGAACCGGGGAGAGGGGGAAAGAGAGAGAGAGAGAGAGAGAGAGAGAGAGAGAGAGAGAGAGAGAGAGAGAGATAAGTAGCCAGAAAAACAGAGTAGAGCTTTCATGTAGAACCGGAGCATGTCCTTAAATCGTGGATGCCAGTACTCTGTGGCTTGGCAATACCGACGTCTACGTTTAGAAGTGCATTCTACTTGCGCAGGCCCATTTAAAGCCAAAACTCTCGTACCCCTGGGCGTAAGCCACGCAACGCAGAATATTCACCAACGCAGATCCCTGGCATTAAATGGCAAGTAAGTTTCGCACAGCGTCTGTATTTCAGGAAAAAAAAATCTCTCTAAATAAAATTGTATAACCAAAAAAAATGCCAGTCACGTAAAAGACGCCAAGTTGTCGAGTATAATATCCAGAACAATTGAACTCACGTTGAATCTACGTAGTCATGCTTCAACCCAATTTTCGATGCGAGCGACTACTAACTGTAGAACAGAGAACCAATACTGAGCAGTAACTGTCATTTACGGTTGGATAGTGACCAAAATCATGAACAAATAGTACGGAAGATGCAAACAACCCACATGCAGTACGTGTCGAACTAGACAAACAAATATTGTTATTCGAGAACAGATTTGATGAGTCCAGACATCACAGTCTTCGAATCAACAAAACAAACTCTCCTGACTGCCCCTTTCTATGCACGAATTTTCAAACAAATAATGTTGATTTTCGCATAACAAGTGTGCTTCTAAAACAACGATTAGCATATTCACATTCCATCGTTCAGAGATCGACCTTCGTTAATTTTATTGACTTTATTCCCGTGAGGGATTCTCGAAATAAAAAGTGGAATGAGTATACTTGAAGGTGAGATTTTCATACGTCGATGCAAGTTCGACAAAACAAGAAAATGTCAATGCAAAGTATTTCGGAAAAAAAAACCGAGCACTTGCGTGTGTTTTCTAAATTTTTTGCAATCGTGATAGATTCGAATTTCAACCTAAATAAAAATAATCGTTCGTTCATTATAAATTAAGTGTTCATATGACTCTCGGACTCCGAAACATCAACGAATTCCGTTTTAGGTAAGCGAGACAGAGTTTGTCATCAGCCGTTTCATTTGCTGGCTCGATTTGGCCGGTTACCATATAATTTAATAACTTTATAAGCTGGCAGGGAAGCTCGTACAAAATGCAAAATGCATAATCTGTAATCGTTGTGTCACGAAGTTTTATAATTCCGCGATGAAGCAAAAGTTTTAGTTGCGAATGTACTCGAATGCTGATAATTAATGAGCGAATACCGAATATAAATTACACGACTTACATAATATAGATTGGAGAAGTTTAATTAAGTTGTATGCAGATTTAAGTCCATCGATCGAAGGGTTTGAAGGAGAATTAATTGGTCCATAATTAGGTTTTTAACTTGGGTCTTATGGAAGACAACGGTTAGGGTTACGAGTGGTGGCGCACGTGAGATAGGCGTCAATGGAAGTTAGTTAGGTGGTGGGTTTATCGGCGGAATATACACTATAGATAATGACAGGTGCACGTAGTAGAGCTTCCAAACAAGAGCAAGAGTGTCAGAAACTTCGGAAACCTGGTGCTTCTCCTTCACAGTTGCCGTTCCGGCTCGACTCCGTGTACACGATATATCTAATGCGCATTTTGTGAAGGCGTATGTTCGGATATATTACAGGGTTTATTGAAGACGGAGAGCGTGGAACAATGCCGAAGATTACATGCTCCAGAAATACATACATTTCGGCCTTCAATTTTCTATATTCACAAGTAATGAGTATGCTCGATGGTTCTTGTGCATTCGAACCGAGGAAATAAATACTAATTTGGAAATAAACTGATTCCCTCTCTATATCTTGCCCGGTTATTTCTCCATAGCGTCCATCGTTTCGGATGGTTGTTTTGGTTGCTAAGCTTTGATTGCCTCAAAATGTCTTTTATCATATGCGACCGACTATGCGTCGGTCAAATTCGGTAAATAATTATGACGTGTAATTGACAAAATCGATAAAAACGTTCAAGACAAACGATTTCAATGGTTTTATTTTATTTTTTTATTTTTTTCAGAAAATTTGAAGAGGAGCTCTCTAAATGAAATTCTCATTCCCCATGAAAATAAATAGCAATGGGTGTTAAATATTTTCATGCGCAGAGACTGGGCGGGGTCCTGTAAGACCGTATATAGCTGAATGAACGAAAAGTTGTTTCTAGATGCACACTTGAAGGAAGCTTCGCTAAAGACGGCTTATCAAAAAGTTGCAATTGTCGTGAGACAGCGGTTGGTGGAAAAAACGAGTGAAAGGGCAAAAAGGTGGAGGGGAATTCAGTTGGAGAGTAAAATAGTGGGATTCTGGGCGCAGGCGACAATTTCGTTGAAAGTATCATCGGTGAAAAGAAAGAGAAAGAACATAAGCTTACGAAGCGTAAATAGCTGAGAATAGGGTTATGTATGGGTGGTAGAGCTCTCTGTAGCTGTTAGCTATTACAAAACGAGCTCGTAAGTGCGGTGAAAACGTTGAGAAGAACGCAAGAGACTTGGGCGGAGGTGCACTTGCGATAATGGCACACAATTACGCTACTTAACAGTTGTAAGAAACAAGTTGCTAGGTACGCATTGTGTCCTAATACACGTATGAACCTTTTATGTACGTACATCCACATATACATATATAAACGTTATATACGATGTCCGCATTCTGTTACGAACCAAAAAAGCTAAAAGGTTCTTGTTGGAACGATTCCAGCTCGGTGCAACACCCTGGAAACCGAGAGGTAAGCCGAACCGATGAGGTTTATTTCTTCTTCCTGGCTATATGCCCTTTTACCCATTCGTTTACCAAAGCGTATATATACGTAAGAGTGAACACCGCTGAAGCGTGTAAAATTTCGCGAAACCAAGGATAAGAGTAAGAGAGAGAGAGAGAGAGAGAGATCAAGAAAGCAAACGTACAAAAGTTCTCATCGAGAACCCAGTTGACCCAACAACAAGTAGTGCAATCGTCAGGCTTTTTTAAGCTCTTTGGAAGAACTCTCTAAAGTCGATAAGTCCGCGTCGGTTAACAGAGAACGTATAGAACCGCATCCCTCGTTTCAAAATGTCAGGAGTCCGGGAAACGAAGGCACAACACAAGGACACGACAGTTTTTTCGGGACGATCACAGCAAACCCCTCAATTTTTGCGACTTTCATAATCTTTCAATTTTTTCATCCCCGACAAATGACACCTCGCGAGGCCTTGAGCTAAAATAGGCTATGACGCAATTCTGAAAAGTGCAATACACTTACGCATCATAGGTATATGATGTTTGGAAATCACGTCCTTTAGGCACCGCAGGGTTAAGCAAAAAGCTATTCGTATATAGTTGCAGCAACATTCATTCTTTTTTCTCTCGCTGCTCCCCAGCGACGATTTTCCTCGCGGAAACGAAGAGATATATATAACATGAGGAATAGAGCTTCTCCTACTTTATATATATAACCCTCCTTGGCCGAGATGGAGAAAGACGAAATTACAACAGACTCGAGGGACCGTACAGCTCTTCCGAAGAAAGCTCGTAACTCTCGTGTGCCAGAGATTGCTTATCCCCGAGATTATATCTTGGTGTGACGGGATAAAAGGGGTAAAGAAAAGAAAGAGCACAAAATGAAGAGAACCAGAGAGTAAGAGGCGAAACGAAGGAGAAAGAGAGAGAGAGAGAGAGAGAGAGAGAGAGAAAGAAAAATGCGAAACTAATACGTACGGAAAATAATTCTGCGATCCATGCAATCTTCAAGCTGCTAGGCTTTATGGTATATTGCAAAAACCGCGAATATGAGAGCGTGCTCAACGCATATGTTTGGCCGAAGTGTCAACATTTCCGGATTTACATGTTAATAGCGTTGCTGAGAGAAGACTGTGTGTAGATTCCGTGCGAGCACCAGCGTACGTAGATATCAAAAACGCGGTCACCACACGTTTCAAAAATGATCTCCAAAGTTTTCGTAGATTCCGCAGTTTCGAGTGTGAATTTAACGAAAAAAAATTTCCTCCACTCGTCAGTATTCGCCTTTAGCGGATTTTTACGAGTCTATCCCAGTCCGGACTGTTTTTCCCACTTCACTGTTGCCGTCCCTGTTTGCATAGGAAACCCCCGGAGCGACAGCCTCGCGATCACACGAGAGCCGATAGAAAAGACTGTGAAAAACTCTGCGAATACTCGCGTGGCTGGATTTCACGCAGTTCCACTTGATGAGCTCCGTTTAAAGAAACTCTTAGGGAAACTGCTCGTCAATCGACGATTAATAAACGAGCCAGTGCACGACTAAATCTGTCACCTAATAACCATAAAATTCAACCCGTACTAAATTCTTGAAAACATATTCTCGATCGAACGAAAGATTAAACTCTATTTCAAAATCCAACAACGTATAGTTCAAGTTATAGGCTTATCGGGAATTTATTAACTTCTAGAGAAAGTCCGAAGGATGATATTGGAATTCTGGATAGGACGCAGATCCAGTCGATGCAATCGTATTTGGAGAGAGTTTGTTCAAAGAGAACAAAATTACGCGCTAATCTCGTTATAAACATTGTCCACGGAGGTGTGTGTGTGTGTGTGTGTGTGTGTGTTTTGTTGCGCGATGAGGAGAATATTCTATAGATGCTTCCCCCATGACTGTGTAAACCACAGAGCACACACATGCGCACACAAACACACTGTGAACCGCATGTATATGCATGTTTTGTGTGCATAGGAAATCAGACACATCGACTGTGCGCCAACTCAGCGAAATAGGATGGAGCGAGGTATATTTCGTGATGGTTCGTGATGGGCGTAGGGAAAGCAGACGGTGCTTGTACGGCCAGCCAAAGAGCTTCGGAGCGGCACTTCTGCAAGCCTTCGCTGTTCCAGCCCTTCGATCCCCTACGTTTCCTCCAAACCGCCGTATGTTCGCCACGTGTCACCCACTCGTCTATGGGATATTCTAGACAAAATAGAAGCATCTCCGAATGACAAAACTCCTCGTTTAACCTTGTCCGCTTTTTTATATCTCCTTCATTTATCACCAGAGCTTGATCTTCACTATTTTCTACTCTCTGCCATTCAGAATCAATTGCGTTTACTTTTTTTTTTTCAATAATTCTAAGTGTAGTCAGAAAAATAGCTTCGGAATACTGCTTCGATATGAAGGGCCCGTGTATCCACCGTTTATGTGATAAACCGAATCTCGAAGCAGAGCAGGACTGCCTAGCATGATTGATTATGCTAGCACATCCCATGCTATCGAGGGGGAAGCTCGTATGTCACATATAGATTCGGGAGATTGACGAGAGAGCGTTTGCTGACACACTCAGCTTGCATCTCTGTATTTCCTCAGAACAAACCGTGCTCCCTCCGTCGCACACAAGCTCCCTAGACATACAGAGCTTAACGCATTATCAATTTGCGTACACATGGTACACTGGATCACGCCCTTCCGATATCAGGTTAGTTCTCCTCTCGCTAAATCGTCCCTTTGCGGTCTTGAAACGGGACTGGAGGCGTGCATTATGCACTAAATACGAAAATATCACTCACTCGAAAGCTGTTTTACGGTTTAACGACGAAATCCAACAAATATTATTCATTAATAACAAGAAAAATTAGGAATAATTGAGAATAAGACTTTTTTTAATTACTTACACGGTTTTGCTTGGTTTTTTCGTCTTTTTTTTTATATCGTCGAATTCTTAAAGTCTCTGATTCACAATTTCACGGTAGTGGACTAAACCCGCAGGCTTTTACGACTACGTATCTCAGACATCTGTTTCACAAATTCTATGCGCTCGAATATCGGTGAAAGCATCAAAGTATTTATTCAAATACTATTGCAACGTATGTTTAAGCGATTTGTTAGAAATTCCGAAAAGCTTGAAAAGCCTGCGGTGGCTGAGAGGGGGATGAGAGAAAGAAGAGAAAAAGCGAAAGAGTTTGTTTGAGATGTTGAGTATCGAAGAACGCTAAGAGGAATGAGACAGAACGAGAATCGAGGGCTGAGTGAACAAGAGAGTGAAAAAAAAAACGAATCTACGGTGAATACGAACGCTCGAACGAAGCACCCTGCTGTTGATGTATTGGTAAAAGGAATGAACGGGGAACGAAGAAAACGGCTAAAACCCGCCTTTCAATTTTCCCTCCAGTCCTTTTCCCATTTTACCTTCTACACACTATTCAATGTCTCTTGCTAACGTCCTGCCCAAGTTTAGCAACCGTAGGGATTCTCTCGAATGCCACTGCACAAACGATGCCATATTTCGTCTGCCAACTCCCGTCAGTCATTATCGTTCTCCATAGACCGCCAAGACTCTCTCTCTCTCTCTCTCTCTCTCCCTGTAAAAAAATATCGAACGATACGTGCCAATAACGGATATCGAGTTACGATATTCTTTTAAGATGCCAACGATGCTTCAATTTACTTCCAAACACCGGAAGCCCAAGCTTTTCTACTTCAATGACGTCATCGTCTTTTTGCCCTGCGAAAAAAAATGAATGCTATTCATTACGTTAACCCCAATCCCAACTGAGGGACGTGTTTTCTTCGAAGGTGCTAGACGATCGATCTCAGTGCTATCCTCTGAAAGCTTGGGAATTGAAAATTCTGTTAGTCCATACCCTCTCTAATTCTCCTTTCATCCACGTGCCTTTTTTATTCATCGGTTTCTATAAATCTTCATTTCTTTTATCCGGACTACAGCACCGAAGCTATCGACTTTTTATCGACTAACCACAAAAATGCATCAAAGTTTTATCGCACTATTCATTCGATTTGTTCGTATCGCTTCCATCATATCGTGCATTATTGGAGAATCCACGCAGCATTATCAACCTAAAAATATCCTAAAGCGAAAAGATGTTGGACCGTCGACGAATTGAGTTTTTAGAAATTTTTAGTGAGCTCGCGATGAGAAATGCTTCTATCGATGAAACAAAATGTGCCAGCGGTACCGCGTGAATATCTTTTTTCAATATAATACGAAAAAATTCGGTTCCTATAATAAATGCAAAGCTGTACGGATGATATATATTTTTTTTTTAAGGTTTAAATAAAATTTACAAATTTACAAAGTATCGCGCTACCAGCGAGCCGAAGATTGGATAATTCGCGTCTATAAGCTGTTCTCAGTTCTCGTCATGATCTTTTTTCCTCCATTTTTATTCGCTCTGAGAATGAAAAATAAATGAGAGAAGAGAGCTGTTGAAAGGATATGGAGGGTTAATGAGGCGCGACGGGAGAGAGAAATTTTATGGAGATGACCTAATTATCACGAACTCTTTGCGCTCCCTGTTCCCTCTCACCCACTTTGTCTTTCGATCTCCATTTATGCCTCTTCGTTTTTCCTTCGTATCCACTTTGCCCTCTTCTATTTTCACGCTGGAGTGTCAATTCGAAGTTATATCATTACGGAGTTGAATCGAAGCCATCCGTCAATTAACTCTTTCAATCACCCCGCCAGAGTAATCGCCGTGAGATGCAGAATAGAATCGAAAACATACGATCTGGGGAAGGATCGATGGAAAACGGGAAATATATCGTAGATTTTTGTTGAGCACAAATTTTGGACAAAGTGTGCAACAAATTTTGAGATAACGGAATGTGACCATAAACTCTCCGATAATTTAGAAGAAGGACTGAAATTCTGCGACAAAGCTCCGAAGTCGGAGCCTTCAAATCGTCCACAAATTTCACAATTTAGTCGATTAATAAGTCAAACGGTTTCCTATCAATTTTTGAATGTGATCTCCGCCAAATGAAGTCAGTCACAACTCCAGATCGTGACACTTTTTGAAGCGTGATGAATAATAAAAAAAAAAAAAATACTACAATGCATTTTCGATTCTTGTGTGGAAGACCATGCTGATTATTTTCGGTGTCGTGTACTTTTCAACGTAAAATGAAATTTCTATAAAAATGTTTTTTTTATTTCCAAAAAATCATGCCGAAATTTGGATCTTCCAGTGTGAATTAAAAAAAAAAACTAGAAGGTATTGCAGGTCGAAAAACGGCTGGGGTTGATTAACTCCCTGATGTCTGTTAAGGGTTGCGGTGACGAGAATGACCAAATATGATATGAGCGAGCCTGTACATGGACAGTTGTTGTATATGTATGAAGATTCAGCCTCAGAGAGTAAAGTGACTGCGCACGAAGTCGCGTGGTGTCGTCTCCGAGCGATAATTAGCGGGTCTCCAATTTTCCTGTAGGTTGCGCGTACATTTACTTTACGTAACTGCCGGAATAATTAAACAGGCCTCAGGGTAGGGTCTCTTCGTCCTTGAGCCCGTGGGCATGCAATTATGTGGCCGCAAATCGTTGAGGTGCCGCCAACGACGTCGTCATTAGGTATGTGCTCGTGCAAGGATGGGAATACATAAGTATATCTCCGGAGTGATGTGCTTGGCAAAAGGGATCGTAGGCGGTTCATCTCAAGACTGCGAGGCTCCCTTACGAGAACGAGGAAGCTTCCATTTTTCGTGTAAATATGCATGAAAGAACGTTCATAATTTTCCAAAAGTTAAGTAAATCTCACAATCCGCAGAGCATTAAAGTTAGAGCCTTGGAGACATATAAAAAGAAAAATCGATGCTTTGGGACATTTACATAGTTTTCTCTATGAGGAAGCAAAATAGTAGAAAAGCTGCAGGAGTACGAGTATGGAGAGCGATATTAATTAAGACAAGCAACAAGAACGAATGTCAAACTTGGTAGTTTCAAAGAAAATAAAATATGTTCTTACGTATGTAAAAATGGATAAGTATGTCTCTATGCCTGTATTCATGGGTACAATATTATACGTGTGTAGGAGGCTCGTCACGCATGATATGTAAGGGCTGTAGGTAAACAGTAGACACTTGACGTAAGAGTACAGGAGCAACATAGAAAGAAAAGCGACGTTAACGAAAAGTGGCGAGAAGGGGGTTTGAATGAGCCAATGCTGGTGAGTCTGCGTGAATGTCGGTATGTGTGAGTGTGTTCAGCGACTTTCATCATACGCCCGGTCGAAGCAGCGTATGAAAAGACGATGCAAGCGCTTTTACTTTTCCACAGCTCTCTCTGATACGCTCGAGAAATAAGTGAGCTTCCCCCTAGCTCATATATGCACCCTGTACTCGCTTTCTTAGTGTCCGACTCTCCATATCCATGTGTATGTGTATATATTAGCATGTACATAAAAGTGTGTAATAGTTGAGGAGCTTGCTGGGCTCTCGCCGGCCCAAGGAATGCAAGCCTCCGACTAAGATAATTAGGTACTTGGCAGCTTTGGGAGAAACGAAATTCGTGTTTACCGAGCAAGAGAAACCTGTCCGTGCACTTTCCCTTGTGCCATAACCCCCTCCCAATTATCGTAGCACTGTACTTTTTTTTATATACACGGATATACTCTTCCGTTTTGTTCGCTACTACACCGGAAGCTCGCTGAGCTCGTTCCCGAAAGAAGAAACGCTTCTCTCCTGCAGTCTGAGCTGTGGAATGAAAAAAAATCATCTCACGATGATCTTTTTACTCAGCGCTCTAAGACAACATCGTCTTATCTTAAACTTGATCCTCTGGTCTGAGTGCAAGGAATATAAACAAGGCATAGCTCACTCCGCTCGTCAAAAATCCTCAATTAGGGAGAGCTGAATTTTTGTAAATCCATGCAGTCTGTTCCATTGTAAAAATTAGTTGTTGTCGATTTTTCAAAGGCTTGTGCGAATAATTTGGGTGTTAGTACAGAATTTTTTGCTCTTTATTCCGATCGGCATTTTATACCTCGAATTTGTACGCTCTCATGCCTCTTTGCACTGTTTGAAATTTTTTTCCCCATTAAAATGAGGGTAATCGTTTTTAAAAGCATCGAGCAACCAACACAGATTGAAATAAAACAGAGTGGTGCTGTTCATACACATTAAATAAAAACGTGAAAAAGCCAACGAAGTCAAAAAATACGAGGTCGCAAGCCTACGTTCCACGAGTACATTATTTCATGGCTAATCAGCAAGTAGGACGACGATACAGGGGGCATAGAAGCACGAAGAAGAAAAAAAGTGCAGCGGAGCCAATTAAAAGTCCGTGGGGCGTTGGAGGCTCGAGCAGTCGAAGCGCGGGCACTGGAGGCCACTCGCTAATGAAACGTAAACGTAATTACGTGTTATTTTCTCTTTTCTTGTGTTTACCTCTGCGTAACGCGACTGAATGAATACAGCGGCAATGGACGTTTATACCGATATATGTTTCGGACTCTCTATTTGCCCATACAATCACGGAATCGGACGAAAAGCGTATTACCGTGTATACACATGTAAACAGTTGTTTTAGTAGCATCGAGAGTGATGGAAGGAGAGAAAGCGCGAGAGACGAAACAGCAGACGAAAATTTCAATAATACCTCTCATTTCGCACGCGAGTATATAGCGCGCGCATTCGTGAAGGACTGGTTGTCCGGCGAGATTCACGCAATAATTCCCCGTGGCGAATGCGGAATGATAGCTTTCCCGAGCTTTCCACCTCTCCCAGGGTAATCGTCCGTGTTATTGTTTTCCTCGACGACGAGAAAGAGCAAAGCTAGACCAGCCCTCCCCACCTCATCCCGTTCGCTCTTCTTCCTGCTCTCTGATAAGTCTGCGGAATGCTCTGACGTAGGCTGCAAAGTGGATTCACTGCAAATTACGAATTTCCCCGTAAGCGAAGAGCCAAGTACCACAGCAGTTGCTACCATCCGAGAAAGCTAAGAGGCAAATGGCGATAGAGGAGAGAATACTCTGCTATAAGCTTCGTATAGACTTCTGTGTCCCTCGCTCCCTCTCTTTCTCTCCGAAACATACACTACGTACTCATTCCGGTATATTATAGTGCAAGCAAACGTATTCCTACCCAACGTAACTGCAAAAGCTATCGAGATTGTAACCTATAGATGTATTAGCTATTGCTTTCCAGATATTAGTTTTATTCGCAGTCGTAAAACGTTTCGAAACTCGATCGCATTATATTCCATGTACTACCCTGCTGCACGTATTTATTGATTTTCTTCGTTTTTCATGGCCCTGGAGTGCCTCGCAATGCACACAAATAAAGGAATCTAATCAAAAAGTCCGCTCCACCTTTCATTAAAACCAGCACGTATACATTCCTGTGTTATGAACCCAGCATACTTCATTCATTTTTCGTGCTGGAATAATTATCCAGTGTACGAGTGCGAAATGGACGAAAGAGCAAACGGATTATAGCCAACGAAAAATACCACCATCCTTTTTCATAAAACCAAGCTCATGTTATACGTACGTTGCGTTTTTTTGTTTTGTTTTTGTTGTTGTTGTGCGCAATACATCATTGCCATATTTGCTCGTTCCAGTAGCCAGCGAAATTTTGAAAGAAGAAGTGCTCAAGAAGCAATTACTTGGCTGAAGAATCCGACGGAGCGAAAGCTCTCAAATGAATAAATATCGACATGTGTCACTGGATTATCATTACACACCGTTAACTTTCAACTTCGAATAGATTGCTCGAACGTTATGAGATTTATCGTATGATTGTAATAACAGGGATAAAAGGATTTCATTGCAATTGTGATATAGTTTCAGTTTATATAGTACGCTCTTTATGTGTGTTTGTATTGATCAATACGTAGTCAAGTAAACAGTATCGGGATGTGCCAACAATAATATTCGAGAGAAGGTGGAGTTTCGGTAATTTCTATTGTTCAATTCCGCACGGGTACGAGCCGGAGGGGTTCGCCACTTCAAAGCCATTCGCGGCTTTATCCTCTCATGTGTTCTCCACATCGGAGCCAGCCAGCAGACCGTCGTTAATGAACTACCCTTCGGGATGCTGATGGTCGACGAAGCCTCTACACCGTACTAGCACCGTTTCTCGGTCTGCTTCGTACCATTATCTATCCCTAATACATCTATAGAAGCTCCGTCGTTCGACGAGCAACGGACGAAGGATGAAATTAACTGTCGAGCAATCATAGGTCCAAGCCGTCGATATAATTTGCAGGCTCTTACAGAATATCAGTTTAAATCGAAATGTGATTGTTTATGAGATTTCTCGTCGAACGACAACGTCGTCTATAAAAATGTAAAACGTGTATACTCAGATCCCCAAATTTGTAGCCGAATTATTGGTTTTTCCGGGCTGTGCCTCTGAAATTTTTCAAATATTTCAAAACACGACGTCGCATTACAAAAATATTTAATTTAGTGAATATATACACACAGTTTGTCTGCTCCACATGAATAAATAACCTTTCTACTAGCGATTTTACCGTAATGAGCTGCATACGCTGCAGTCGTTTATATTTTTATTATTATTCTGATATGTGACTCGATGTCTCGTTATAAAGGGACACCACGGTTCGATGAAAGTATTAGTTACGCTTCGATGACCAATAAATTCCGACATTGTTTTCCCCAGCCCCGTTCAGCTATTATCGAACGATTGCCAAAAGGGGGAAACGGTAGGAAAATATTTATAACTGGCGTAAAAAAGGATATTCACATTATCTCATAACTTAATATGGAAACGTTGCGATTTGTTGAAACTTATTTTTATGAAGGATAAATCCATTCTTCACGTCTCATTTTCTCCAGACACAAATTTTATGAAACATCTTAGCAACGTCATGATTATAGATCGTTTAGCTCGACGAAGAAAATTTTACCTCCATCCTTTCTTCAAAAAACATGTGGTCGAACTCGAAACTATCGGATTTCGCGATAAATATATCCAAATTGATGCCGCTATGGGTGACTTCAAATGAGCAACGCGTTTTGCAAAAATTTAAAAAAAAAACCAACTTTGAACGGATATTTGTCTTTCGTTTTTATAATCAACGAGTATCCGACAAACTTTTCAATTAGAAAATTTGTAAACAATACATGGAAACGACAAATTGACGTGTAAATCTTTTTTCCAGTCGGATGGACGCGACAGTCTAATCGGGGAACCGCATTGTCAAGGGTCACCGCGACAGTCAGGGACATTTAACCTGCGTAACCACAGGGCGGCTAAGTAGCGTTCCTAACACCTCACACTCCGGTGTGCTTCGGAATAGGCAACTAGATAGTGCTGTGTCTCTTGGGACACGAGCCACAACTCCAACTACAAGACACCACAACCAGTTAACGAGATTATGTATACGAGGAGATGGCAGGGTAGTCTAATTCAACATGAAATGATCGAGTCTGAACGTAAATACTGTAGGAAGCTCAACAACTGTACAAACATTAACTCTGAATAAACTGTGATCGATTTTTTTCCTCAATTCGAACTTTCGTGGTGTTAAAATTGTTCTCGATTCCGTAATGATAATCCTCGTAGTCTAATTCAACGTTGAAAGATCGAAACTGAATGTAAATGAAGTAGAGAGATTAACTATAGGGAGCAACTATAGGGAGAGGATAATTCTGAAAGCGACGTGACGAATTTCTTGTTGATTTGAGCTTACGAGGTGTTTCAAATTTTATTCAGTGTCTTAAGGCAGTAGTCTCGCTACGGCCGGACAAGAGACTCGGGGATTTGGCTTATTTTTAGAAAGATGCTTATAACTGGGAAGAAAACTTTTAATAGAAACGTTCGAACTTGAAAACCAACCACCTTTCCGATATTTAATGGCCGGAACTTTGGTTTTATGTTGCGGGCAAAGTCCAGATTCTCCTCATCAACTCCTTGGAACGACCAAGTAGAGGGATGACATTTATGACAAGGAAAACCCTTGACAAATATCAGTTTTCAAATGACCATGATCGTTCATCAAGTTTTCATGAGTTTACGCAAGTTTATACCGAAGTTTTCAATCGGTTGAGAATGTTAACATTTTAACAACATTTTCAATAAATTTTTTCATCAAATATCAAGCGATGGGCGGGGCCGAGGTTTAAGGGTTAATTTCCATCCTGGTTCCCGCTTTTTAATCAATTCTTGGAAGAGACTGCTCCAATGGATTATTCGCAAGATGACGAGCGATATTTCCGGTTCAAGAGCTCAAAGAGTTTGGCTTCCAAACCGGAAGAATCATTTGCATGGAATTTCGCTCGTGGATTTTCGAATGAGCCCGCTTTTTCTGTTCGCGTCACTGTTTTATGAAAATAGTTTCTGGTAAGGACGTGGATGGCGTATAGCGGGCATGCGCGTGTGTCAACGGAGCGGAGGCGCGCGCATTGGGAACCACCCCGTGTGCCATATCGCTATCACGCTTCCAGACATCATCCCTTACATTTAATCAGCGCACATCGCGAACGCTTTCGATAATAATAAGATAAAGCATCGAGGCTCGTAATGTCAACGATTAATGGACAGTTGAGAATGTCAAAGACGATAAGTTGGAATAAAAAACGTGGTAAATGACGTACCTGGAGCATCGATGTGTGTTGACAGGCGAGGCAGAATTCTCCAGCGCTGGGGTCCGCGGAATAAGTGCCTGGCGAACCACGTTGACCCTTACCGACGTACATTCACGCCTTTCACTTGATACTCGATAAATTACAAAAGCATAAATAAACAAGGAGGTAGCCGCGAGAATGTAAACGGCTAACGAATTCACTATATTCTGTTAAGTGTGTCTGTTTGAAAAAATAGCTGTCGGTCTATGCAGGTTTGTAGCGCACGTACTTGAAAAATATTGAATCGGCTGTTTCACACACTTGGGGGTTTGTTATGAGGACACGAAGGGGTGTTGTGTGGTAATCTCGCTTAACGAGATTCGTCACGTTTCACAACTTGAAAAAAGGCTCGACGTGTCGAGACTGTCGACCGCGTGTTTTGTTTACGGCTGATCGAGACAAAGCCCACGGTGGATCGTCGCGCTTCGTGGCTGCGCGTTTACGGCGTCGCGATCCTGCTACACCGATATGTATATACGTTTGTATGTATGTCTGGCTCTACACATGGAAAGCATAAGTATAGAAATACGTGTGCGATAGCGGGTGAGGAAGCGAGCGTGCGCGGCGCTGGCGACGAGAAGGGCGATCGATTTCGCGGGGATGTACCCTCCGCCGCTGCGGGCATCATCATTATATATATCTTGCCATGTTTTCACTGCCAAGCGCCCTCACGAATTCACTCCTCTTCACGACCCGCCAACTTATATACCACACGTCGCATTACTTTTAAACCACTTGATTCTGTATTTTTTGTTTTGTTATCAAGAAAAGCCTCGGAAATCCGATAAAATCTTTGACGGGACATTCCGGTTTGAATTTCCTCGGCGACACGCTCAGCAGGAAGAGCCGGGGCAGGCCACCCTTATCTGTACCAGTCACCATTGTTTACCATGGCTCCTCCGGAATAATTTATGTCTTTTGGATCCGGAACGGATTTTCGTTTCTCCTTCAAAAACGTGAAAATTTAAAAGTAAATCGTTCGCCCGAGACGTTCAAGTTTATGAGAAAGAAAATCTCATGCAACTTAATTGATCCCAACTTTCGTTCCTCAATAAAACACTTTGCCAACATTGCATTCCTCAAAGTCCAACAAATTGATCATCGAAGCTTTACTCTGTTTGAGCTACAGCGAGAATTATTCGAATCATAATCGAACACTCAATTTTCAAGCTTTGTGCCACGGTAACTCGATAAGCTAGGAAAATGCAGACACGAAGCAAACACGTTACACATATCCTCGGGGACGTTGGAAAGACTGCCATGAATAATATCAACGCTTGCCACGTCCGTAACGAGCACACAAATAATTTCCATCCCGTAATATCACTATGTACAACAAAGATACGTTATTCTCATAATTCTATTCGTTCGCTCTAGTGCACATCCATAATCCGTTTTGTGTCAAACTTTCATTGCTGAATCGTGATGATTTTTCATTGGAAATTTTTCGATATTTTTTCCATAGAAAACGAAATCACTTTTTTATTTTGCTGTTTCAAATAATTGAGAAGAAATGTGCCGACGAATCAAAGTCGCCATAGAAAAAAAAAAAACAAAGTTGGAGAGAAAAAGAAGTTTCGCCAAGTAGCAATTTTTTTTTAAATCAATTGAAATGAATTTCTGAGCAAAATGTTAATTTCTTCCGGCCGTAATAATCGATTGGATACTTGATTCAAAAAAAAAATTATCAATTGCGCATTTTCGAGATCCGACACTCACTTGAAGTTCCCCATACTCGAATGCACGAATGCGAGCGTGTACAGAAGTATTAGCTCTCTTTGTGACAACAGGGCAATGATGGGGGAGATCCAAACCTATTCTTTTATATGTGAAATTTAAAAAAATGGAAAATATAAATAAAAAAAACAGTTTTTTCCCACGATTGTTTTCGCTTGCCAATAATTCATACGAAATTGCAAGTCTCCGGTGTTTGCATTCGTTGAATAACGGGGATACTGAAAGCTTTGGGGAAAAAAATACTGCGAGTGAAAAATCGAATCTTCATGAATGTGAAAAAGATATTATCAGTGATTATTTTTAAATTGAACAAGTTCATTCGAGGTCGACGGTCATGAACGACGTCATTCGTAACTTCTAGTGGCGTTCTCTGCTGCAGCAGCACGATTTCGTCCAGTTTTTGGACTGGTTCGCTATCAAATTGCCATTGAAAACGGAGTTAGCACGTGGAAAAACTACATGTGAGAGAAAATGCATCATTGCATATTGCAGAATGTTGTAACGGAGCTGAGCCACAAGCACATAAATTCCATTGAGCAATTATTTACAACAACGGAATCAAGTTAGAATGTTAAATAGTTGAACGAATTCTTCAGGGAATACACATGAGCGATTTAGTAGTCAGTGTATCGTGACGAAGCTCCTGATACATCGTTCTCCCATGAGGGAAATTGTTCGTTTTTTTTTTCTGGCTCACGAATAGTCGAAGAAACCGGTAAATGCAATATTTCACGGAGTACATCGAGGATTAAACCTTTGACCTCGTGACCACGAGCTCAATTTCAACCCGGGTGAATGTCGAAGGAACGGAACTTTGCCAATTTCTTCATTCTTCAGTTTTCATTCAGTTTTCAACGACTCAACTGTCATTGAATTTGATACCTCGCATGAATCTGTCGATAAGTCGATGTATCTCTGGGGAAACGATTGAACAGGAAAAAACGACCGATTCTCAACAACAACAAAAAACTCGCATCGTGACGTTTTTATTATTTTTATTTTTTTGCTGTTTTTCGTCCGTCGAGTGATTAAAAAATACATCATCACGAATACAAGCCTCGTTTCAAAAGACGATCTATCATGTTCTTATCCTCAAGATGGCGCTGTTGTAACTTCTTCAGGGTCATTGAATCATCGTCGAGAGCATCACTCGTAGTTTCGTACAGATTGCTGTCGACTCGACTCAAAGCTCGTGCCTTTTTTACACTCTTTGATGAATTAAACGCTGATACCTTTTTGGGTATGCTGGGCGATGGTTTGTCTGCATCGTTACTCACGCCATCACATTTCTTGGCAAAGTTTTTCCGGCCCTCTGAGCCGGAAAGACTGCATGCCAGGATGCTTGTTCCTCGTTGCAGCAATTCCTTAGCGAGTAAGAGCAAACTTTGGTTCAAATAAATAATAAAGCTTGTATCTCTGTTTCGGCTGAGTTGAATTTTCGATTTTTCATTTAATGCCGATGGTAACTAGCTTGATCAATGGACCATCACAAATTGTTTTTACTCGTGCACCGCGTAAACAATTTATTAAAAACTTGGGGTCGATACTTTATCAGCGTTTTTTTCTCTCGTACAAAACGAGAAAAAAATATTTCTATGGTACGCAGACGAGGAGCATGTATCGCCGGAAGTTTCGTATTGAAAATCAATAAAAAAGAAATTGTACTCGTCGATTAATTATTCAATTCTTTAACTGCGGAATCTGGCGAATGAATAAAAAAAATCGAACACTTTCGAAAGGAACAGAGATTCCTGCAGTGGGTAAAGTCAGGCAAAGAGTTTCCGCCAGTGAATCACGTATGCATGCACGAAATTTTCTCGTAGAAATATATTCCTTGAGGTGAAAAAGTTCATCTTATCTCTGATCCAGATATTTGATGCATGGGCAAGGGAAGAGAAGAAGGGAAGTCGCGAATTTCCGCGATCCACTGAATCGGCAAAACTCTTGAAAAACTTTGTGGCATAAAGCAAAAGAAAAGGAAGTCCTAGCGAAGGACTGCGAATAAAGGGGGAAAAAAAATAGCCAAAAATATATATTCTCTGATTTACCTTTGATGCGGGGCCCCCATGTTTCGAACCCATTGAAGCGAGTCCATCCAACGAAGCTTTTTCAGAATCACTCCGTCTCGAATTCTGTAAGAAACGAAACGGTAGAATTATGAGATGGAAGAAGAAAGAGCAAAAAAATGTACAAAAGTATCGAGGTGTGTGTGTGTGTGTGTGTGTGTGTGTGTGTGTGTGTGTGAGCGTCTGCAAAGGTGTCGAGTCGTTTGAGAGAGTGAAATCCGAAAAGTGCAAGGGAGACGAAATGCGATGAAAAAAAAGAAAAAAAAAGTGAAAAATCAGTGTGCGCCAGGCTCGAAATGCCGGAGGCCCTTTGATCGGGTCTTTGCAGCAGATACGGAATGACCGTACTGGGATATTTACGAATTCGCTGGGAGAGATCGCCTAACGTTCTTATCGTTGGCGCCGTGTCTGTACATCCGGGCTCCCGTATTGTCGATCCTCGTACGATGATAATAGTAGTATGAGTAGTTGTCGTATAGTTGCACCGGCGATACTGTATTCCTCGAGTCTAGTATCAGTCAAAGCTAGTGGAATAGCCGAGTTTGGAATCGTCGATGTGGCAAACGAATCGAGGAATCCTTATTCAAACGGCGTCAGGGAAAGAAAGAGAGAAAGAGCGAGAAGTGCTAGTCGTGCGAGCTGTGCAGTCAAGACACAGAAGTCAAGGTGCTCAAAAATTCTCTTTGTCGGGAACGTCGAAGCTATAGTCGACAGGACTCTGCTACCGAAGGAAATTCAAGTCTATGTCTATTTATACGCACACACACAAACACCCGCACACTCTCTTACAGCCACACATCTATATATGGTAAAGAACGTTCGAGAAGACACTTTGAATGCGCCCGAGTGCAAGTGCACCGAGTGTACTTTGATGCAAAAAAATTCATATCTCTCTTTTATTCTCGAAGCGAGCAGCGTACCAGGACTAAATTTATGAGACTAAAATTATTTCGTTTAAACTCTGTTGAGAAAAGCAATTGCCATTTTTAAGAGAATTCCGAATTACGTGATCGAGCGAAAATTGAGTTTATATGAAGAAACAAAACTGTCGGGGCTATCTCAGAGACTTTTTTATTTTTCATTCAATGTGTATTTGAATTGAACGAAAAACCAAGACACATGCATTTTAAAAACGTTCTCGTTTTATAAAAAAAAATGTTTTTTTTACCAAACGATTTTAGCTCCAGTAATGGAAAATCGTTCAGAACAAGAGAAATGTGACGCGGCTGAAGAGAATTAATGGTGATGCAACCGCGTGCCAGAAAATTCTTCCAGCAAAAACGAAATTATTGGCCCCTGAGCCAATAAGGACACAAAATCCTGCCAAGTATCATTTACCGTCCGGTCGAATATTTAAATAATCTCTTTGAAGATGATAATCTATTCGTATTTTTTGGAAAATGATTGAAAGCATGAAAATCGCGATGATAGGGTTTAATTGCCAAGTAAAAATAAAACCGAATCGTGCTGTATCGTCGTTTCTTGCCCATAATCACTCGTTCGCTCGAGAAATCGTCATCGTTTAGTTTTTTCAAGTTCCGAATAATAAAATGAATGAAACTCGTATATTTCGATTTCCGTCAGAGAATAATTTGAGCTCTCGGCGTGCTGTACTATTGCTTTGGATAACATGGAAACAGACAACATATATGACATATGAGGAAGGATATATCCACATGAGAGAACGCCAACACGCAGTACGTGCTCTGTCCTTTCTCCGGGCTCTCACTCTGCTGATTCCCTTTCATGATCCTCGGTGGTCGCTGCGGCGTGGACCAGTCCCTTTGTACGTTTAATTGGATTTATGTCCGGACGGTATGGAGCCGGATTGTAGCCAGAAGAAACTCTGGGTTGAGTTTCAGTGAGGCCTGTGGGGTTATACGTTCGACGTAGAAAACTCGCTACACCCGCGTACACCTTACCGCAGAGGCCCGTGCGGAATCCATCCGGCAACCCTCCCAAAGCTTCGCACGAGAGTGCCCAGTTTTCCCTCGTTCCTTCGCCACTCTTTGGGATATTTTCTCTCACCCAACACGTACGGATAATGGAACATATCCCAGCAGTGTGTACTTATAGAAAGAGGCTTTTCACAACGGTCTATAAAAACATTCATTTTCATAACTTCTTCTTTATTTTTCGGATTCAATTGTCCTTGGGAAACGGAGAGGAAAATACAGCTGATTAGAATTCTTGACTCTTTTCTTTGGCTCTCATTCGTCAGATGTCCAAAAAACAATTGAGTCGGCAGTCTCGCATGCAGATGACGAGCAGATCGCACGAACTGCAAAATGATTTGTGCAAACCATTTTCTCTTTCTCAAACCAGTACCGGACCTGCCGGAATTTGCAGATAAAAATTTATCTTCAAAAAAAGCCTTCGTACAAAAATGAATTTGCGATGTGCGGCGTCGTATTCGGGTCGAAATATTCAAGATTATGAAAACCAGCTTCCAACACTTGGGGCTGGTATAAATATTGCGTAAGCTGGAAACCTCGTGGGATTGATCCTCCGTAATTATTTCTATCTCGATCGTTTCTCACGAACCTCTCACAGAGTTTGCACCAGACTCATACTTATGCAGACTATCAAGTTTACGAGAAAGTTCTTCCTCGTGCGAGAGAGACCGCGCAGAAGCTGGAGAACTCTCCGAATAATTTGGATTAAATTTTTAACGAACTTGCAAAGTCCGTTTAGGTTCAAAAGAAGTCAAGCAGGTTACCTTCCTCAGCTGTTACGAACGGTACGGTAAAAATTATCCGTAAGTGGGAAATATCGGTTTTGAATTTTCGGACAACTCGCACACAACAGCTTCACCCTAATTACGCTTAATTCATTTTTTCATGATGTTCACTCGGGCATGCGGTCTCGATAAAGCCTCACGAAAACAAAAAGCTTCGGGCAGACAAAAAAGCCCTCGAATTGCGATAAAGCACGACTATCGTGAGCATTAGTATTGCTTTGGAGAAAAGTGTGCATGAGCTTGCGCCGTAACTGGAAATCGCTGCTATCGGTGGAGCCTGAACGGTTTCCGAGATATAACAAAGCTCAAGAACGTAAGAAGAACGTCGTTGACGTGTTCCCGATAAGGTTTCCTTTCACGGCGAGTCAATGAGTGCCAGAAGCTCTCGAGCATGTCCGCGGCATTGCCACGGCTTTGGAGAGTATAAAGAACTCGCTTTTATACTTAAAGGATGTAAAATCCTTCGTGTTTTCAAAGTTCTAAGAAATCAGAGGGTTCTTCATGTCCAGAAGTGGTCAAACTCAGTTTTCTCTACAGTACAAAGTCCTCCCGAAGTATTAAGCACTCAAAACACCCACATTGCACAAAATCGCTGTTTTCGCAACCTCCATAAGCGTAACGCTCGTTACTCCGTGCCGAGTACGATGCGGAGCGTTCCTCGCGGATTTTACGAAAACCGAGGTCCTAATGTTTTCCTCGAGCAAGAGGAAAATAAGCTCGAAAAGACTTTGGATTTCGATCGTTTTGCTCAAAGCTTGCCGCTGGTAATTGGTCCGGGAGCAGTGAAAAGTCTCAAGACACGTACGTGTTTCCCATACACGTGTGCTTCATGTTCAATTGATGTAGACAGAGTACAAAGTAGGAGCAGACAAACCACCGCATGTACAGGAGAGATCCTCAATTAATCTGCTCCGTTTTCTCACTCCATCTTCTCTATAGCCTCATAGTAGTCCCCTTCAGTATACTCTAGTAAACAAGTTGCAAACGAAGGCTAAGGGGGTAGAATGAAACAACTTGGCGAACACGCGTTGGTTCCGGATCGTGAGAAACTAAAGCGCATCGATCTTCATGCTCGTGTTTCTGTGAAGGAGTATAAACCCTGCTTTGGAATCTACTCTGTACATACATACAGGATACGTTATGTACGTCAATATATATCGATGTAGATATGCAGTGAAGCGAGCCGGTTCGAAAGGGCCCCCTGGTATCGAAATACGCGAGGCATTGGATGGCTCCTTGATGAACGCTTGTTACAGTTAGCCAGAGCGCGATACACATCGACGAAGCTCGCTTCCTACCATCGCTCTTTCTCTTCGTCTCCATCTCTCTCACTCGATTCCTACGTGTTTCTTGGGGATGCTTTCCTCTGTATGACCAACCAGCATTGCGCTCAAGGGAAACAAGAAGTAACAACAATATGCGATCCACGCACATGCACACATACACACGAGTACATGGACCGAGTCAGCGAGAAGTAGAGAGAGAGAGAGAGAGAGAGAGAGAGAGAGAAAGAGAGAACAATAGATTTCGCCTCTTGTATCCCCCAAATGGAATAATTAAACACAAGTTGCATTTCCAGAGCAGAATAGCATCTCAACCAGGGATCTGTCTGTATTCGTTTCTACCACGCGAACGTACAGTAAACGAACGACCAAGTGGCACGACAAGCCCAAGTACATAAACTAAGACCTCTGTTTTCGTAACAGCGTCAAAACCGCCACCGCATCCGCGTGTTTCTTCAGGCCGAATCGGACCGAGGACTTCTCCAACTTATCGTTCGATATTCAACGCAAAGGAAGAAAGATCATAAGTAAGGAGGAGTCATGACAAAATCGACATTCCAGGTCGTACGCATGCACGCAAAAAAGCACAAAAATAAAGTTTAATTCTCCCGGAAATGCAACGAACGTACATCGTGAAAAAAAAATCAACTCATTTTAGAATCGACATGCTGAGCCAACTCTATAAGAATCTTATCAATGTGTACCTCCAACAGGATATGCAGATGTCTTAGTCATGGAACTTTTCGAGGCAGATGAGCACGAGAGAAAACAAGTATAACCTCGAGTCTAGGCAAGGGAGAGCAAACGTCTAGCTGTGGGAATAGAATGAAGAATACGGAATCACATAAACGTGCGCTGCATCCTTTGAGCGTTGTGAAACTTATATTGAACGAAATAACACGAAAATTAGGGAGATTCAGAGACACCAAAACTTTCTCGAGATTGCAACCGAACTGAATTCATAGAAATATCTAATTGAAGCGGAACAAGATTCCTTGTTCCGCTTGAGAGGCTTTTCCAGATTAATTATGCTTATGTTAACATACGACAGAGCTTTATCTCACAGTTTCTTTGTACTACATAGCTAACAACGTGTGAAACTCAACCCAACAAAAAATCGCTATTCGAAACGAAAATCTGCGCGCAAAACTTTTAATCAACTTTTGTTTCACTGCAAAAAAAAAAAAATGCGTAGATCGAGGTTCGATTCGAATCGACAATAGACGAATGGGCAAAATCAACGAGAGCGATCGTGGAACTACTAACAAAATATATTGGTATTTTTTAGTAACCTACTCGCTCGTAGACGTTTGGTGCGTGAATAAACTCTCGATTGAATAGGCCATTTCAATTGATTTTTCATTGCCGTTTGAATCAATGATCTGTAGATTCCTCTCTAGAGCTTCGACCCTTAACCAATTGATTCCTCATGCGTTTGCATGGCCTCTCCGTTTCTCCAACCACGACGTTGTGCATTCTCCATATCGACATTGAACGCAGGCACGAGCTTTGATATCGTTAAAAGTCACGCGTCGGAGCTCAACCCAAACAAGAGACCGTTCGGGACTCTCACTGTACATATATATATGTATATCTGCGACCCTTTATGCGCTTGAGCCTCGTAGTTATATATAGATGAACCGGGAATTGGCAATTAAATGCGTTGACCGCGGCGTTCGTGTAACAAGAGAAATCGCCGGTGATACCAATTTATATTTCCATATGTATACATCGAGCTATACATGTGCAACCATTCAAAATTCATGCGTAACTCTTTACCGGCAAACGTATTTCGAGAATATGATTAAACGGATCCTACCTCGAGATATTTCTCACGCAGTCTGCCGCCCAATTTGCACACATAATCCACGAAATAGAAATCGAGATGAACATTTAATTTGTGATACACCGAGCACTGATGTACATTTAATATATAAATTTGATATATACCCTTGATGCATTTATGTCCAGTTTATTATTTACGAACGACATTGTTGCATTTGGTTAGTCATTTAGGCAAGAGTTATCACACCTACGCGAGCGAGTCATCGAAATCGTGGACCGGAGTACGATTTTAGGTGCAAAAACGTAACTACGATTCGGAAACACCGATTTAAAACTGTTGCAGCGTTTTCATTGCCCTCGATAGTCCGAGCCTTTAAAGGGGCAATCGATTTTTTTTTTAACATTGCGGAAAATTACTCCGAAAATCGAATTTCATGAAAAATAGACTTTTCGAAATAGGTTGAGGAATACGTTTGCATTTGTTG
Organism: Campopleginae sp. 14b; assembly: GCA_030522525.1. NCBI lineage: Eukaryota > Metazoa > Arthropoda > Insecta > Hymenoptera > Ichneumonidae > Campopleginae sp. 14b. The sequence goes on along the minus strand of JAPYYS010000063.1, from coordinate 176,064 downwards.
AATTCGAAATGTGGCTTTGTGGCCAGAAAGGACAAGCATGACTCCTCAATAAAATGACTTTCCGTGGCTTTTTTACACTTACGAATATTTCTGGAGCAATCGTGAGGAGAAACTCGAGAAAAGGCGATGAAAAAAAAGAGATAATGTATAAGACATCGCAAGTGCTACGATGACTCAAAGGAATAATGAATGAATCAGTAAGTCAATTGTGAATTATATCCAAGGAGAGAGTTTGCATCGGAAGATGGTTGGCGTCTTCTTCATCTCATTGCTCATTCAGGTCCATTAATAATATCCAGATAATAATATTTAACCCCATGTCCCAAGAGCCAGTGTTACAAGACATTACAATATTAGTATTACCTTAAGTTTCTCAGCACGACGTAGAATCCGTTGGCGGTTGAGAGTACTAACCGAGTTTCCGTAAGTTCTGCGTCGCATCAGCCACTCGCCCTGCAACAAACAAACAATCCCCTCAAGCTATGGGAAGATGCTTTGCAAGATAAACTTTCCAAACGAAACGCATCTCCAACAATCCCTGCCATACTCTTAATATACGTTTATATATATCGGTATACAGGTATTGCTTAGTTATCGAAGAACTATCTTTTCTGCCCTTTGGCTGTCGGGTAGCCCAGGGATCACAATGCATCGATTGACCAGTAAAGAGAGCGACAATAACAGAAGCGAGAACGCACGTTCTTGTAGCTGCACGATATAGTATTCGGAGCAAAAGCAATCGTAGGATTCCAGCATGCTTCTCGCGCACTGTTACTCTAAAGTTTCGTACACGTCCGAGAGAAGGATCTCCGAGCAACTTCCATGCACAAGCTGTATTTGCCACTTTGCCCATAAATTTCCATGGCGCAAAATCTTTCTTACTCATTCTTCTCGCTCCTGCATCCCTAGAGCTGTTTTCTATTATATTCTCTGACTCCATCAGGCACAATGTTGTAACCTAGTTTCTATGGTGCAGCTTCAAATGACCCTGGTAACCTTTTTTCTCTCATTGTTGGCACGACACGTCGTTCGCTTTTCTTGCCTGACTAATTTCTCTGGTAAAAAAAAATTCGCGCCAGCTGATTAACTATTAACGATCGTCTGCTCTTAATTGTATTGGGCTGTGGAAACATTTTCCTCGGATAACCGGCTCTCAGAGCCTCAAACTTTGGCTAATTATTCACGCCCGGAAAACATACGACTCGGGGAACTGGGCAGTGTTACATGCTTCCGGAATTAACTCCGAGAGGGGAAACTTGAACCGAGCAACAATGTGAACAATCGAAAATGCCCACGACATCAAAAACTTCTGTATATATACTTGGCAAGAAACACCAGTTGCCAAGTTTATGAAAGCCATTTCTACGCACTATAATATCGTATTCCATATACAAAATTCTCTATGTATACCTCCGGGCGGATATAAACACAAACATATATATATCAATGAACAGGCATACGCGTATCGCCCGAAGGAAATGACGCTCTCATTTCCTCGCGAAATGAGATTTCTGGGCTAGCCCACGAAGCTCTCCCAAGACTCTCGAGACTCTCGTTTCAACATTCGCACGAGCAAAATTAATCCTCGGAATTCACATTACGCTGCCCCCTATTAAATATTCTCATACACTCATATTTGCGTGTATATGTGTTACGCGTTTTACCCAAGGATTTCGTTCCGAAACCTTTGGCGATGCAAATTGATGAAAACTTATGATCCGTCTTCCTGTAGTTCACGGACAATATTCCTCCGGTTATTGAATGGTTTCCTTTCTCGTTACCCATGAGTTTCGACGTGGCAAACTATCGGAAAAGATTAAACAAATCCACAAAATGTCCCACTTTTTTTCTTTAACGGGGAAACCACTCCTGCCGAGAGCGCCCACTGGGTATATTTTTGCATGTGGGAAAACAACGTTTTACCCCTACTCACGAGACGCGATTGCCAAAATCATAAACCCTAACGATTTGAATTAAATATGTTGACGATTCCGAGGCAATTCGCCGCCGCAATTCAGTTATATAAATATCATCCCTGGACGTCTGGACGTCCAAATTTTGACGTCATAAATACTCGAACTACAGAGCACATATGCGAAGTTGGATTTTATGGACGCAGACGATTTCGAATTTCGAGGAAATTATAGCAGCGAGTAGTTCATCACGAATCTGCATAAATATCTTATATACAATGGTTCCTGCCTATTTTTATGAAATTGGAGACTCGATTACGTTTCACTGCTTTTAGCATAGACCGAGATAGAGCCACATGCTAAAATATAGTAAAGTCGGTTCGTTAAAAAATTGACGAAAATTGAAGCTTCTTCGCGTCTTCTGTTTTACAATGACCGATGAAATATGTAAACTGCCCGGATCGTGTGCCTCGTTCGAAAAAGAAATTTTTTTTTTTTTTTAATCTCTATGCCAAAGGTATGTGTTTTTTTCAGAGTACAAAATTTCATCCCCTGCTTCGGTATCTCGAAAAGATCGTCAATACTAAAAGCAATGGAGAAAATGAAAAATCGGAATTTGCAAATGAGTGAGAGCGATGGCTGGAGGCCCAATTTCGTAAACAAAAAAAGTCGCAATGTTTTCCATCAATAAACGATAAATGATTCAGTTTTATTAATTAAATAATTGAATTTTGTTAAATGAGCAAATTTTCAATTTCAACGTCACAGTCGCTTCGACAACAGTATTCGTAGCCACAGTCAGAATCGTGGGCGAAAGTAATGCAAATGAAAAAATAAATAATCAACATTCATGAAAATGCATAAAAATAAAACGTTTTCACAAATATTTTGTCTTTCTGCGTGTAAATAAATATTACGGTAATTTTAATTTTCCTGTTGACATTTAAAAAATAATTATTCGACAGTGCGAAGAAGGCTCGTAATAAATTTCGCAAGCACTTTCATTAAGGGGGCTCTAATGCGTATACAGGTGGATGGCAAATCCTCAGAAGCTAGGAAATTGCGATAGAATGAGCCCAGTAGCGGTGACCGTTATCCTCGACTTATAACGAGCAATATTAATTCAAAATATACTCTCTCTCCCTCTCTCTTTCTCTCTCAACGACCAACTCCGGCGAGGCTCGAAATACACTGTAATTATGACACATTAAGTCTAAAGCACGTACGGCCTCCACCTCGACCACATACTGGAGTATCGATCCCTAAAACTCACAACGGTGGAAAATGAATTTCGCAGGCTTTGCATTTTTTGCCTCTTGCGACTGTCGCAGCGACTGGAGATGAAACTTTATTGATTTTTTTGCATGTCTCGCTGTATTCATCGTTTTTATTCGACTAATTCACGGTCCAATTAAAACTGCAGCTTTCCCCATCGAACATTTTGCCTAACATAATTGAAACAGTACAAATTTAGATAAATCGCTTGGACGTCCAATTCCGATGAAGTGTCAATAGATTTCGGAGTCGCAATAATGTACGTCGACCTTTTCTCCACTCCACAATCACTATCCCTAGATAATTCCTTTTATAATAGAAATTCTGTTTCGAACTAAAAATTGTCTTCGCTGTTCAATCAAATCCGGAGGCAATCCTCTGGATGTCAATCATCCAATTGACACACGCTCGATTCTGGACGCATATAAAAATACCATGCCGGAACGAACTTATTGAATATTTCCAAACTCAACTACACAGTTACGAGTCTTAAACATTAAAACATTTGGCAGTGATTGAGAGAAAATTGGATCAAGAATTATTATAACATCAAAATTTCCTGGTCCCATAACGTGTCTCGAAAATTTGAGCAAATACATGTAGTCATTTTTCATCTGGAATTGGGCAAAAAATATACAAGTTTCCGCTATTTGCAATAGAATGAGATTAAAAAATTTCTATATCTTTGCTATTACCCATTAAAGGAGTGACGTGTGGTATCAAAAAACTATTTTCCCTCCGTGCCATCAGTATTTTAAAAACTACGAGCCAATCGTTCCGATAATTCGATCGCCTATAAATTTGCCACGCTTTTATTTTCGAATAGGCTTAACCCTGTGAATGCGTTTGCGTCCGGTATTTACCGGAATGCAAGACAGAAGTTTTTCATAATTAATGATTTATATTTTATTGCCATGAAATGGCAAAAATCGATTTCGAAAGATGACGAAACGCACTCGCAGGGTTAAGCCTATTCGAAGATAAAGACTTTGGCGTGGCAAATTAATTGGCGATCGAATTATCGGGACGATTGGCTCGTAGTTTTCAAAGTACTGTTGGCAAAAGTTAAGAATGAACTACAGCTGACAAGTTTTATTGTCCAGCGACGATCGACGTGTCGTGCATCCAACGATTATTTTTATTCAATCGAAAGTGTAGTGTTGCTATACTTCCAACCAATCCAACGAACTAAATCGCTGCGATCACGAACGATTTCGATCCCTCGGTCGGTGACGTACATGGTCGCCCATAACGTGCACGGATTACCCGTTAACTCTCTAATTAAATGGCACGAAGCCTTTCGCGAGTGGTGGACGGCAAGAATTAAATCGAAAAATTATCGCGACACCGGAGGCACCGGAAAAAAACGCTTGACGATTTTTCCAGTCTCAAAGCGTTCTTTTCCCCTTCAAGGTGAGAGATCAGTCGCTATCTCGAAGAGATCGCTGGAATTTTTGAAATTGAATATTTTTGACACGATTTGATGAATAAGCAAAAAAAAAACCTGTCAACGAATTTTGGCCATCTTTCCACGTCCGCTGACTGAGCTTTCTTTTGATCAGTCGAACGACAGCGGAGAATTTTTATTTCGAAAATTCGAGGTGAGCTTCGACAACTGATCCATCACCTCAAGCCAAAAAAACTCTCGCTGATGCTTCATTCAGTTCCGGATACTACACGCTTTTTCTCGACGTGGAGGGAAATTTTCAATCACAAAATTTGAAGCAACAATTTATCGGTTTTCCATTAAATTTGTATGTGAATGGATTTATTTACCTTTCTTTCCATCTCAAGCCTGTCAGGGCCGAGTGAACGATCGGCAGTGGGAACACTGAGACTTTTGTAATCCTCAATACCGTAAGGTTTGTAGGAGACTCGTCTTGTTTGTCGATTTATCGCTTGGCCAGCGTTGGAAAAACATCCTACCGTAAAATCATGCTTGCTCGCTTCGAATTCTCTCCCTTTTATAACGAAGCTATCGAGTGCCTCGGAGGAACGACTTTCGCCAGCTTCCCGAGACTCGATAAGCTGTAACTCCGGATGATGGAAATTCTCGACCCGCGGGACCAACAACGCACCGCCGCTGTCGCTGTTACTCGCTCCACGTTTCTCCGCGCCAACGTCACCAGTCGACACATTTAAACCCAAGGGAACACACGTGCAATGATGCCCTTCGCTACCTGCGGCTCCTGATAAAACAACCGTCCTTGCATTCGACTTTTATCTCCTACAGAGACTCTAGCAAGAAACTAAACAAAATTGAATGTTCGAACGGCTCGGAATTATGGATCGTAAGAAAAACTTTTCCTCCGAAAAAAGAAAAACTTTTCACGCAGACGAAATTATATAAAAAATTACCATGACGTCGTGGCTTCCTGATACAATATTGTCCCACTGAGTAAATAATACCCAGTAAATAAATAGTGATTTTTTTTGTTTTTGTAATTGAGCAAAAAATTTCCAAATTTAACGAAAAATGTTCCCGCGTTATTTCCAATAGAATATGAATGAAAAATGAGGGAGTCTTTGCTGAAATCCTTTCGAGGGGCACGAGTTTTCTTCGCTTTCAAATAAACAGTCATCGATATACGCGCGTAACCCGCAAACTCATTCGGAACCTCGTACAATGGACGCTGGGTCAACGAGCATGAAAATATGAAGTTTCGATCGCGCTGGAGGCCGACGAAAGAGATTTGCTTTGAAAAAATTCAAAGAATTGAAGGACCGCGATACAGAATTTCCAAATTGTGGGTTCGGATTCGTCGTCAGCGATTTCGACGATGTAACAAATTTCATTCGCTTCTGGGGCGCGGTCTCGAAATCTGGGCCTATATTGAGACTTTCGAATTGATCGAGATGGTTGTTTGAAAGTGAATATTATCGATTTTTCATGAAATTTGCATGCACCAAAATTTGCTAATTTATTCGCTAATTTGAGTTAAAACAAAAATCGTGTCGCCGAATAAACGGGTCTGTTAACGTTGTAGTTATGAATAATTGTTTAAATGAAATATTCAAGTGAGCAGGAAGGTAATTAGAAAAATGAAATAATGAAAAATAAAGATAATAAATGAACAAGCCGATAAAAATGTAAGTAAAAGGTTGAGGACACTTTTTAAGTTAATTACATTCTCTTTGTTATACTTCACCGCTAATTGCCTAATGAAATCTCAGAAATGCAATTTGTCTGAAGGAGTGGCAAGGGCGAGAAAGGGAGTTGGCTAAGAAAAAAAAGGAAAAGCTTCGTCAAGGACATTGAACAAAGGGAAAATTATTCAAAGAATTCTAACCGAATCTTCTGTGGTAGAATTCCAAGTAGGAAACGGGCTTTTTGCTCCGGTCGGTGATGCCAGAAGGCTGCTGTACGTTGCCTAGCTTTTTGTCGGCTTTCATGAACTCCGCGACATCGGCGGCTCTCTTTCCCGTGAGGGACCAACTATCGTGCCGGAATTCCGACAAGGACAACGAACACGACCGCCCTCTCGGCACGTTCAACTTTTTTGTAACCCCGGGACGTCCTGTCCGAAAATGCGTTCTTGTACCAACTGTCACTACGAGCTTTTCCACGCTCCAACTGAATTCCCCTTTCGCTATTCTTCCACTTGTAATTATCGCATTCCGGTTAAATTCCCCAATATCATTCTCCTCAACGTTCGAAGACTTTTCTATAAAGAGGTATTCGTTCAATTTCTCATCCAAAACGCCCTGACAAGTCGTTATTGTGGAAGTGATGGCCGTCCGCGATTCTACAAGCGACCACGCCTCGTGCAGTCACAAAAGTCTAACCATAAATCTTTTTTCGCATTTTTAAGACCTCAATCACAAATTTCAAATAATTTTCGAGGAAAAAAATGTGTAGTTATCAAAACAGTGATACCAAATAATTTTTCATTCGTTTCTTCAATTAGAAGAAATTTTAGTTGGATAAATGTTTCTTTTCAAGTTCGGAAAGTTGCGATACACCATATAACCTCAAAATTCTATATTTTTTCTTTCGGCGATAAACGTGACACAAAACTCTGCGAGAAATATTAGAAATCACTATTCTACGGAGTCATGTAGGTTTGCAGAGGTTTAATTAATTACTCGTTTTAATTAATCACAGCAATAAGCATTTGTATATTGAGAGGTTTCAAAAATCATCATAATTTTCGCAATGAACGCAAAATATTAATTAATGATTTCGTTCCTGGGAAAGGGTATTTTCGTTTTAAATCTATATTGATTTTAGTTGATGCATTCAGGGAATTCCAGTTATGATCGAGATGAATGTTTCATTCGCGAATTCTCCGTAAATTTAGCTCACGCCCAACTGAACCCAACAACAAATCTAAAAAAGTTTCATTACAACGATTGCAATTCAATATGCTTCGAGCACCCTGATTTGCTATAGCATCGCTCCCTGATATTTTAATCAGCGGCTGATGCCTCGTAATTATGGTACAATTTTCATTAATTAACGAGATTATTGATTGGTCAATAATCACCAGTTAGTTGATGACAAAATTCAGTCTCGTGTACTTCAATATACCGCATATCGAAATTGTGTACAAATTTTCTGTTTATATTTCTACATTACCAGCGCGCGGCAGTCTTTCCCTTTTTTGACAAATTTGAATCGAGTTATTCGCAGCAGCAAATTCCTTTTTATCTTTACATTTTTTCGGAATTTTTAGGTTACTGGAAGTTTCGTGGATTTTTTCCTTCCTCACAGCTCTTGAATCGTTGTTCGGACACTTTTCCAAAGAATCTAATGAATACGATGACATCGTGATCATATGTTCCACAATGAAACTGATAGAATTATGATAAAATTAATCATTTTAGTCGAAACACAAGTTTACTTCAAACGGTCACTCTATTGGAGATTCAAAACCATCACCAATCACCATAGACCACTGACAATGCGACACTTGCGGTCGAATTGAGAACTTGAACGTGACCCACAATTCATAAAATCAGCTGTTTGCTTTTGCTCAAAACTTGGCGCTGCGGTTTTCGGTTGCGTACGGGTTCCGAGTGTGAGCGCAAAAAGTAGCTTTCTTGCAACTATACAAACAACAGCTTCGAAATAGGCAGTAAAAAATGAGTCTTTTTACTGAAAGTTCGTGGGAAGTAAACACAGTTGGTGACAAACTCAGCAAAGAAATATTTCACAAGGTACGGTGTGAGTGTTTTTTGTACCTTTTTTATTCAAGGTTATGTTTTCTTTTCGCTTACCCACGTGTTTTGCAATAAACTCATAACAGTCGGGAAAATATAAGGTGATTCGACCTTCTTTTCACCATTCATTTATGAACTGATGGGTTGACGATACAAAGCAAATGAAACTAACTCCCCCCATATTTCCATACAGAAATAATATCCACATATATAAAATCGTTTTTTTTTTTCAAGAAAAAAAACAAAGGTAAAAAAAATGGAAAATCCCCAACAGTCGTTTCAAAGAAAATTTCTAAAAAGGCTAGTAAAGCCCAAGAATCCTTAAAACAAAATTTACCTGCCAACCATGAAACGAAAAAAGCCAAAAAAAGACCAAGAGCTACCACCACGGCCGACCAGTCGGAGGAAACGTTTTCTAAGAAGGCAAAACAAACACCTAATTTCGACAAGCGAGAGAATTCGAAGAAAAAATTGAAACAAGTAGAAAAAGACAGTAACAAAGAGACAAAGTCTCAACGCAATAGGAAAAAGCTGAAAATGAAAAAAGCAGCTGCGAATCCAGGAGTTGGTTCATCGACCGATGGAAAGATTTGTCCTGCAGCTACAGAGAACAAATTACCTGTGATAAAAAATCTCAATGTCAAACGATTGGAGAGTATGTTAGCGACAAAAGAAAAAACAAAACATAGTCAGATTCGCAAAACACCGGAATCTCTTAGAGAACGAATGATGTCGCAATTGAGAGCATCGAGATTCCGATTCTTGAATGAAACACTTTACAATAACGAGAGCTCAGAGTCCAAGAAATTCTTCAAAGAAGATCCAGATGCTTTTGCAGCTTATCACGCCGGATACAAACAGCAGGTTGAGCAATGGCCCCTCAATCCTCTCGACAACATAATAAATTGGGTCAATAAATTGTGAGTTACATTGATAATTCATAATTCAATACTTCACAACATGGGTCTAAAATTATTAGAATCGAAATTAACAAAATTATGGATTTCGAAGCCTCTGCAATAAATAAATGCAACGAGCAATTGTTTTGCAGGCCGAAAGACCACGTTGTGGCTGACTTTGGATGTGGAGAAGCTCGTTTGGCCGAATCAGTGACGCAAAGAGTTCACTCGTTCGATCTGGTAGCCGTGAACGAGAAAGTAAAAGCGTGTGACATGGCGCATACGCCATTATTGACAAGTGGTGTCAACATTGCGGTATTTTGCTTGTCGCTGATGGGAACGAATCTCGGAGATTATTTGTTAGAAGCGAATAGAGTTTTGAAAATGGGGTAAGCAAAAAAGTTCCATTTGTGTTGTGAAAATTCTCCGACACGAATATTTGATTGATTTTACTGAAATTCGTTGTTTCGTTCCAGTGGCATCATGAAGATTGCGGACGTCGAGAGCAGGTTCGACAATGTCGACGAGTTCATAACTTTGCTGAAAAGTTACGGATTCATCATAACGTGGAAAGATTTATCTCACAATTTATTTTATTTCATGGATTTCAAAAAAGTGTCGGATGTCAATAGAAACGCAAAAAAATTACCGCCCATTGCGTTGAAAGCCTGTCTTTATAAAAAACGATAATTAAACAACAAGTAAATAAAGAATATACATTTTTTTTGTACCACCTGGTGACAATACTTCGTGTGAAAGTATTGACCGTTATGTGGTTTATTGATCTATGTGCCTGCTTAATCAATACGCCACTCTCAAGACGTATTGCTCTGAAAAGCACAATTTATAGCTCAAATTTGATCGAAATCACTAGAAATCCACGCTCAGGAATTCATGATAATCAAAGGAATTTAATGAAAATATCATTTTTACAACAAATCGTTAATAATATTGAAATAGTTTTTTTTTAATTATTACATTAATATTTGTTCCATTTGATCTGTCGAGGTATATCTTCTTTGCACTTGTTCGATGATCTAATCACATTGCATATGAAATTTTCATGAGAAATTCGATTCCCAGTCCAGTTGGCTGACATTTAGACCTTCGAGAACGCCTGCTGCCTCGTCTCGGAGATTCTCCACCTTTTCCATCAGCAATAACTAAGAGAGCAACGAAAATCATGCTAGAAATATCTCAACTAACACGATAAATGGAAAATTCGACTCCGGAAAAGTCTGAACGTTTCATCTCAAATTATTTTACCATTTGGCGTCTTTTAAGAACTGCGATTCAACGAGCATTTGAATATTTCCATAATTATTAATTAAAATCAATTTTGGGTATTTTCGCACTTACGTTAGCCGCAGCAATCATTTGCTTTATCGTTTTTTTGGGCATGTTGCGAATTTTTTCTTCAAGATCCTGAGGGTTCGCGGACGCTATAGACTGTAAAGTTTTGTAACCGGCGTTGAATAATTGGCGAGCCCGACCGACTTTGACGGCCGGAAGTTCCATCAAGGGCTCCAAATCGGCAGTGCAACAATATTTCAATTTTCTACTAAATGTATTCAGCAAATCGGTAAACGCCCAAAACTCTTGCAATTCCTAAAAATGCAAAAAAAAATCGTGAATCTAGAGGGAAAAGGAAAAATCTTTGTATTTAGTAACAAACTCACCTCGCAAAAACGAACTACCGAGTTGGCAAAGGTTGCTGCTGCGTTAAGAAGATTTTGGATGACTCCACGGTTCACCTGATATTTATGCGCTACGACATAAAGTGGTCGATGTTGCCACAACTCGTAAAGGATCAAAGTCAACCAGAATCGATTGATTATCCTAGGTTCAAGACCCTGCAACAAAAATCGAATACAGAGAGAATTAAAACTACAAAATTACTGACTTTGGTCAATTTTTACTAAACGGAATAGAATAAAATTATGTTTTCGCGAGAATTTAGAGTCTGCAGAGGAAAAATCACTCAACATTCGAGGTCAATCGCGTTAACGGTAATTTTTCACTTTTAATCGTCTTCGTGAATGAATTTTCCACTTTATTGCCGGATGAGCGCTAATTCCGTACCTTGGGAATTGATCCATCCCTCATTTTCGTTATCGTGACTTCGTTTATGCCCAATACTCTGGGAGTCAGCATATGAGTTGACGGCAAACTAGTGACCTAGGCAATGAATTTACTATTTAAAAACTGTTGCAAAAGTCCGACTGCTCGAAAAACAAAATTTTCAAGATCAAGAACTTTGCCGATTGTAAATAATTAGTGATTTTCGAGATTTACAAATATTGTGTAATCGTACCACGTCGTAGTAAACAAAGCCAACGGGCTTCATTTTTTCTGCCATATCGTACGGTGTGACTAGATACATGATGTGTAAATCGTTGATCAGTACCATATGCGTTTGTGCGACTTTCAAGTCTTGATACAACGTATAAGCGCATTTTAAATCTACGGAACCTGGAAAAGTTTCATTTTCAAAACATCTATGTCATAGTAAGGAATTGCAATCCACCCTGATGTTTAAAATTTTCGAATTTTCATGTTAGAACAGTAGAAAAAAAACGGTTTGAAATAATTCGCATTTTTTTTCTTTTCGTTAAAGTAATTTTGGAAATTGTGGCGACACTGCAAAAATAAAGTTTTCAGAACGTACCCTTCATGGCTGCTCTGCCCAAAGGGGTCGGTTCTAAAATTGTGTTGGTCGAGAGCATAATGCATCTTTTGCCTTTCTTATTCTTTGGTTTGTAATTGACGTCCTTATCAATTTGGGACTCGATGCCAACAGTTATGTTCGGATCAAAGTCTCCGCTGCGTTTAACTCTCAAAACTGCAGCTTTCAAAAGAACCGTGATGGCGTCGTCAATGACGGTTTTGATGTTAACGTTCAATCGATTCTGTTGCACACCGAGAAGCGTCGAGCCTACGAGCTTGTGAAGATCCGATCGCGTCGTTGCAATCTCCAACATAACTGAACTCAGTATCAAATTATTAATTCCTCGATCTTCCTCCAAGTGCAATGTGCTCATACAATCGTCCATTCGCGATGTCAGGAGCTCCTGTACCTTGCCCATTTCCTCTTTTCTACAAACCAATATGCTTTCTCCAATCTCCCCCAATCCAGCTCTTCCAGCTCTGCCGATCATCTGCTTGTATCTGCTCAAATTGAGAAATTGGTCTCCGACGTACGGTCTCCTCAGAATGACCTTTGGATGAGAATAATAACAAACATAATCTACGGAAAAATTTCTTCCAATTTTCATTTTAAAATAGAAAAAAAAAACATGTTTCTTTTTTTTCTTCTTCGACAAAATATAGAAACATTGTCGATTGCTGAATGAAGATGGAATTTTCAGAAAACTTTGTAAACTCACTCTTCTGGCCGGTAAATTAACTCCAGCTGCGAGTGTCGATGTGCAACAAATAACACAAAGAGTTCCATCTCTGAAGGCGTCTTCCAGTAATTTTCTCTCCTCCGATGTCAACCCGGAATGATGGTAAGCAACACCGAATTTGATGGTTTTCGCTAGGATGGGGCATAATTCACCCTCGAATTTCAGTGCGTCCAACAATTCCGCTTTCGCTTCAACTTTGTGCTCCTTCACAGAGCTAATGAAACAATCAAGTTTTTTTAAATCATCAAAAAGACAACCCTCATTGATAACAAACAAACTGAAAAAAAAACGAAAGGCACCTGAACATAACACGTGTAAGGAGCAACGCTACACTTTCGCAGTTTTTCCGCGTCGAACAAAACACGAGACACGAATCATTCGGCACTACATCCATCACGAGACCGCCTATTCTATCAGGATCAATTTTATCGGCAGTTTCTGAATACTGATACAATTCAAATATCCATTAGAAATAAAACATAACAAATATGATCAAGACTTTGTTCAGATAACAAAATTCATCAACTCACTCGATAATTTATCTTTTTTTCATCCGTCAAAATGGGATCGTCACGCAAATTCAACAACCAAATCTTTTCCTCACACTTAACGTACTCTTTTATCTTGACCGGCCTAAAGTTTTGCGTATACACGTCGGCTTTGAGAAAATTTGCAACTTCCTTAAGATTACCTATCGTTGCGCTCATGCCTACGATTTGTATTTTTCCCGCTTCAGAAAAAAAATTGAAATCCATAAAATTCTGACGTGAAAAATGAGCCATTGGGAAAAACAATGAAGCACATTTGAAAATATTATTTACTCACCACCAGCAAATATTAATTTTGTTAAAAGTCCCTCCAAGGTAGCTCCCCTTCCACCTGTTTCTCCAAGCAGATGCAATTCATCGATTACGACTATACCAATCTCGTCCAATCGTTTGAGCTCGATCAAGCTATTTACCAACCCTTGGGCTTTCTCTATGGTACAAACGTATAAACTGTTTTTTCTCCGTCTTTTCACTGGAGGATATTGACCTTTCCCACTGGCATACTCTTCGACTAGAAATCCAAATTCTAGTGCAAATCGCGTCATCGATTGTACCTGGAATTGGAACGATTTATAATTATTTAGTATGCCAATATTTACACGTAGATTTTCAATGTTCTATGAGCATTTACTCAAACTTGAGCTCGGAACCTGGTTCCATCTATAGAATAGCATTTTTACTCTAAAAAAAACGAGCAAAAATGACAAAACTTTTTTGTTGCAAGTCCAGTCTTTGGCTCAAGTTTTTATTGTTCATTTAGTGTGAGTAAACTTAAAAAGCACTTTTCCTGTTACTTTACTTTTTCCTGTACTATCGCAACGAAGGGGAGTACAAATAAAACATTTTTTTTATTGCACAAAATTTCTCGGAGCATAAGTATCTCAGCCACCAGAGTTTTTCCTCCGCTGGTTGGTAATGCGTATATCAAATTTGTTCGATTTTTCACAGCCTCCAGATTCAGGCATTCTTCCTGCCAGTCTGCAACAAACAAAGTGTCAATATTTTTGAGAAGAAGCATTCAAAATTCATTGTTTATCCAGATATTCTTTTTTTTGAGAATTTGTTGTATTTTTCTTTCTGAATTTGAGTTTTGGGTCGAGATGAACACCCAAGAGGAATGAACACAATATTGGCACCCAAAAAAGGCAGGAACCGGATATTTTTGGTCAAAGCTGCATGTGTGTCCGATTTTGACTACCAAAAGAAATACATACCGTACAAAGAAGTGATATTTTTTGTTTCATGAATCAAAGTCTGGACTCTGTCGGGCAGTCCATAAAAAGACCCACCCGGATAAGGTTGATTTTGGATCTTCTGGTTTGTGTTTTCAGTGCAATTGGATTTCTTGGTGAATTGAGTATTTCTCTGTAAAATGGTAAATTCATCTTGTTCTTCCAATTGAAGGGAAAAATTATCGAAGAGAATCTCGTCGGATGTGGATGACGATTGTCGTTGCAGTATTTTATGATTTTGAACAGAACTCGTGGTTAGAGATTCATTGGAATTTTCGGAATGCTCTGGCAGGTCGGGAGATTTTGATTCACTATATGAGCTGCCGAGGGAGGCTCCGATAATTGCTTGGTTGAACAACGTTTCATCGTGCCATTGATACTCTTCGTCATACAATTGACCAGGGTCAATTGGACAGTCATATCCACTCTCACCGGAATCTTCATGAATGGAGGATCGTTTTAAATCATTCAGCATCCCTTGCGAAAATTCACTGTCTCCAAAATCTTTGTAGAGACTTTCCGGCTTGCTCATATTGTTCGCCGAAATCTCACTCGAAATGGTTTCAAGGATCGAATCATCCGTACCAAGCAAAGCTTCGATCGGAGACAATGGTCGATGGTGAATATTTGACATATCTGACGATTTGACATCGTTATTTTTCGAACGAAATATTCCTTTGACATTTTTTTTAAGCATCATTGGAATTCTTCTATTCACAATTTGGCGTTTCTCTCAATTGCAATGAAAACTCATTATAAGCATAAGTAATGTTTAAGATAAACATAACCTATTTGACACTGTCACTTTCGTTGCAGTTCTTTGTTTGTGTACAATAGATTTATTCACATGGTTTCACAAAGCGTATTCTAAGCAGACAGTGAAATTACAGCGCGTTGTCGTGAGAATAATGAAATGCGAAATGTTTTGTTCCAACGGCTCGTCGGCTTGACCCGCCGCCGCCCGCGGTTGGTTCTGTATACTTGGCAGATGAATTTAATAAATTTATTGTTTAATTACTAGTATTGTTTGGGGATCGTTTGAGAAAGTTAATGACACCAATATGATAGTTTATGACACAATGGTTTATTAATAATTAACAAAAGTTTTTTGGGCGTATAGTTGACAGAACTGAAATAAAAGTGATAATTTTCTTATATTATCCAACAGGAATTCGTTTGGGAATAAAGGTGATAATGGTGAAATAGTTTGGGAAGGCATTTTTATACCGTAATTATTGAATTGAAAATTAAATATTTTTGGGTGGAAGAGGTCTGGTTTCCTAGGAACTCATAAATTATAGGACTAGAAAATTTTTTCTTGAGGTAGTTCTAACACAAATGACAAGTAATGCCAATCGCATGAAATTTTGGGAAAAACTGAAAAAAGTATTGAATAATACTTGTACGAAATTTGAGATTGTTCCACCACACCGTTTTCGAGATATCTTTTATCAAAAATTGCAAATTTTGCATACGAGCAATGGTTTATACACTACGAAATTAGCACTTTCGAGTTGTTAAGCCACCAAAATGTATGAAGGAGTAATGCCACATCTTTGAAAATTTGCACAAAAGTAGGGCTCTGGAGCGAATCTAAAAAGTGGAAATGGATCAAACTCTTCAGCATTGCATGGCGTGTGATAGATTCCATCATTCGCAGCTGGGATTGGATATAAAACACCTCCCAACGGTTCAGGATATCAAAAAAAAGGTTTGGGGAAAATTTTTGTTTTTAGTTCCCACATGAAAGTTCAGGGGAGGCTAAATAAAAATTTCATTTTGCAAAAAAAAGTTTGGGAATTTTTTTTGTTTTTTTAGATTCCTTTCGATAGTTTAAAAGACTAAAAAAAATTTTCTTAAGAAAAGAAAAGTTGTCGAACCGTCCGACCAATCGACCGACTGACTGCCGAACGATTAAAAAAAAATTTGTTGAACTGACCGACGGACCGACCGACTGACTGACTGACTGACTGATGAACGTCAGAAAAAATAAAAAATTTCGTTCGACTGACTGACCGACCGATCGACTGTCTTACTGATTGATTGACTGGAGAAGGTTGAAAAATGCTTCTTGTGGCCGTCTAGTCAAGCATTTTTCTCGCAAGACCTGCGTCCGTTTGGAGATGCATTGCGCATATCGTCTGCGCATGTATACCGCGCACATATGCACTGCGTGGACCTGAAGTGCTCGGTAACTAGGGGAAAGCAGGGCGCTAAGTTCCTAGGAAACCAGACCTCTTCTACCCAAAAATAAAATTAATTTTTAATTCAATAATTACGGTATAAAAATGCGTTCCCAAACTATTTCAACATCACCACCTTCATTCCCAAACGAATTCCTGTTGATTAAAATAAAAAAATGATCATTTTAATTTCAGTTCTGCCAAGTATACACCCGAAGAACTTTTGTTAATTATTAGTAAACTATTGTGTAATAAACTATCATATCAGTAATTAAACAATAAATTAGCCTAGTATACAGAACCCCCGGGGTTTGTAATTTGAAAATCGTCGAGATATATATATATTCTCTAGCTGCTGCTCTGTCGATAATAAAAAGAACCGGAGTCGTTGCTTACATCCACCGATATTTTGAACAGAGGACGTTACATTAGTACGCGTATGCGCCGCATGAAAAGCGCTTGCATTGAGTGGCGCCGAAAGCGGTAGCGATACTTATAAGCTTTTTGACAGCTATCAGCTGTCTTTCGAAATTGCAGGTGTGCAGATAATCGTAAAAATCAAGGGGGTGGCTCTAAATTCGATACGGTGCAATCGCTACGATGTAAAACCTTCATCAACCTTTATTTAAATTTCAACACAAATACGATTCTGATGGATAATGTATCGACCGTGACAAACTTAGACGAATAAGAGGTGACGATTCCCTTTGGCCTGATCACTCCAACGGTGGTGAGTGAATTTTTAGGTTAACTGTTTTATTTACATGCTATTTGAGAGAAAAAAATTCAACTCGATGCATTGAATAAGTGGTCAATATTTTATCCAACTCTGCATATTTACCTCTCGAGTTCGTATTAATATGAGAAGAAGAATCCGAGAAAATATATCTTTATATTTTCCATTAAAATGTTCAGTCGCCGAGATGTGTCCCGCAATTTTGGACACCGAGGAGCGTTGCTTGGGTGGAATGACTTTTTTTGCCCAAAGTCATCCGTCCGAACTTTGTGGTAGCAACGGCCTACCCTTGACACCAAATTCCATAACGATTTATGGAAAATCTCAGTACCTCAAAACTATCCATCATTCAAATCTTTCTACTTACCTGGATATCATCAGAAGCAAACACGGTACGTTTACTTTAGTGATAAAACTTCGTTATATCTACCAGCTGCGACTTTTAATGACAAATTAAAATGGGATCAGTTCCAACAGTCATGTTAGTGTGAAAAATTTGTGACTCGATTGCCTGGGAACTTGGAGTAAATGAAGCAATAGATCAATGATCTCAATGAGTTTCATCTGTTTTTGACATTTTTCTCATTCCCAGAACGTACTGTGGTGGTCGCAGAATACAGCGGCTCGCCATTGTCCGGTAAAGACTCTCTGTCAGTGAAGGAGATTACAAGAATAGCCTATCAGTGTCTATTGGGATTGGAGCATATTCACGAACTGGGTCTCGTCCATCGTCATCTGAGTCCGGACAATATACTAATCAGCCAAAATGGAAACGTTCAGTTGTACAATTACGGGCTGTACTTCATGACGGACAGCGGAAAAAACGTTTCTTTCCCAATAGGGTGAATTGTTTTCAAGATTCATTTTTTCCAGCAGTTGAAAGCAAAATAGAGAGACACGAGAAAATTCATGAATTACAGATATCCGAAGTACACGGCCCCCGAAGTATTTCTCGGCTCAGGAGTGAGTGGCAGGAAGGTCGATTCCTGGTCTTTGGGTATGATCATGGCAGAATGTTTTCTGGGCAAATCGATATGGCACGGGGTCAAATTGCCGCAATGTTTGCGCAAAGTTCTGAGCCTCCTGCATTCCGAGACAAATGTGTTTGAGCGATTAGCACGAGAAAACGACCGTTACGACAGACACAAGGTTCGTTCACTGATTTTCAAGAGACTGTACGAAAACGTTGGGAAATGTTCTCGAATATATTTTTGTTTTTCTGTTTCTTGTTTTGCAGGAACTGCCACAGGAAGTGAAAGACTTTGTGGACGCTTGTCTCGAGATTCGCCCATCGGCACGGAAAACTTGTGAGGAATTGTTGCAGCTGCCATTGTTTAAAGATCTGGTCGAGAACGACGTTAAAGAGAAGTCTGTGAATTTATATAAAAATGTGACAGTGAGAAGAATGGATGAGCTGTATTATTTGTGGCAATTGGCTGGCGGGGACATGACTATTGAGCTGAAAAAGCAAGGTCTCATTCGATCGAGACCTCCGATTCTGTCGATTCCTAAGTGATTTCATTGATCGATTATGTAGAAACATTAAACATAAAAATGTTCGATTGAAAAATGGTTGATCGATTTTCTCCAGCTTGGTGATTCTTCTGGGTCAAATGTTCGGAAGAAGAGACACGGCCGGCCTACTCGATCTCAGAGTTGTTAAAGTTCCTCTGGACACGCTGAGACAACGTTTATCTCACATTCCTTACATAGCTAATTGTCCACGCTTAACCAGTCAGTAAGTTGTTCAAAGATTGCCCACCTCACCTGTACCTGCTTTTACACATTGCAGTACAACAAAAATGTCCTTGTCTCTTTGTAGAATGCACATCAAAGCTCAGGACGATTTGACCGATGCCGCATCTCAATTGCCACTCATTATACGCGAAAGAGACACGGAATATCAATTTTACCGAATCGTCATTTACGATAGATTGCTGCAGGTTAGTTTCCTTCCAGAAATTATAAAATACACGCGAGCGAGTTCAATTATTTCTATGTTAAATTTACGTGTTTGCCATTTATTTTGGAATCATCGCAGGTTTATCCGATAACAAGAAAATCAATCATTCGGGAGGCTTACAAAGATATTCCGCCTCCAGTTCGAGGTCCCGTTTGGGCAGCACTTCTTGGCGTTACCGGGGATATTCAGAAGCGATACGATATGATCGACAAGGAAACTCCTACCCACACGGATCGGCAAGTACGTGTCAATTATTTCCAGCTACCAATTGTAACGGAACACGATCTTGTATCTTTTTCTTTACTGAGTTATTAATTTTCTACAGATTGAAGTTGATATCCCACGTTGTCATCAGTACAGCGAGCTTTTATCTTCTGGTGCTGGTCACGAGAGATTGCAGAGATTATTGAAGGCATGGGTTCGCGACAATCCCCATTACGTCTATTGGCAAGGGCTGGATTCCTTGACCGCGCCGTTTCTCTATTTGAACTTTAACGACGAAGCCCGAGCTTTTGCTTGCCTGTCTGCTTTTATTCCCAAGTATCTCCACCAATTTTTTCTCAAAGATAACTCCGCAGTGATACAAGAATATTTGGCCAAATTTTCCCAAATAATCGCGTTCCATGATCCACAATTAGCAAATCACCTGAGATCGATCAATTTCGTTCCCGAATTATTTGCCATACCCTGGTTCCTCACCATGTTTTCGCGTAAGTAATATTTGGAATCGCCTGTTTGCATTTCTTCAATGTATCTTTGTGCAGTTCTCGACATTTTTTTCGACAGATGTTTTCCCCTTGCACAAAATTCTTCACTTGTGGGACAAACTTTTACTTGGAGACTCGTCCTTTCCTCTTATGGTGGGTCTCGCCATCCTCAAACAGCTGCGAGATTCTCTGCTCACCTCGGGATTCAACGAGTGTATTTTACTGTTTTCCGATCTCCCGGAAATCGACATTGAATTGTGTGTCAAAGACTCGACCACGATGTACGAGAGAACACCGGCCAGTATAACGTACAGAAAACATCAGTTTGATCAGTCGAAAGTACGAATTCGTTCCAACACTTTGTACCCAAACATGAAGCGATTTATCGTGAAATCTCACGCAATTCAAAATCGAATCGTCGTTAAAATTGACTGACAAATAATCGTGATTGTTCGTAGGCAACGAATTGGAGCGAACCCGAGCCCGAGACGGAGAGAATGCCAAGAATTAGCATCGAAGACTTCTTGAGCCTCGGGGATTCCTCTCAGGATAAAATAATAATAGTCGATATACGGAATAATATACAGTCAGTGAATTATCAATTTGATTCGATAAAAAAAATTGAAATGCCAAATTTGACCTCTCGGGTTTTGTTTTCTAGATTCGAAAGAGGGGCTGTTAAAGGAAGCATAAACATTCCATTTTCCAGCGTACAACTTTCTCATACTCACATCGATACTCTTGGTCCACAGGCCAAACCACTTGCCGAGCAAGAAGATCGTTTAGTCGTGATAATAGGACCTCACGATCAGAACAACGCTCTTGTAAGTTTGAACGCACCTTTCCATGTGTCCAATGGAAATCCATAAGAATCGTTCATCAAACTTTATATTTTTTCAATAGTTTGCAGATTTTCTCATAAAATGCAATATTATGGGAGTGTGCTCTCTACAAGGAGGGATCTATGCTCTGCGCTCCAAATCGCCAAACATCCTCGTCAATCCAAGCCGTTGAAATATACAAAGAACAAAAGTGCTAGTTTCCTTCGGATTATTTCCAATAAACCGGACACTTCAGTGTATAATCTATAATGAAATACTGAATCTGTAATTTATACGCATATTTTACTTTTTTTTCTTTTATATAAAAAACAAAATCAAAGGAGTTGTTTTATGCATTTAAATCCCGAAGTCGTTGCACGATTGGCCACGCGCGGAATAGACACATGGCTTGAAGAATCTCGTTACCAGGGAAACGAATTCGAAAACAGTCGATCGTACGTTCGCGTGAAGCACGTACCGTGTTGCGTGTCGGACGGGAGTAACTAGTTCCGCGCCTCACGACGATGGCGAGTTTATCACCGTCCGTTCGGAAGTGGATAAAAAAATGTTTGAAAGAAGAATTCGAGGAAAGAGTGCACAGCGAATTGGAAAACGAGAAAATCTCGTATGTCGTGGCGGAGGAAATAATTTCCTCGGGCGATATGGGAGATTGGATAGAATCGATGAAAAATGCATTTGAGCAAGACCAAAAGGGTTATTCATCCTCTGGTAGAATTTCAAAACTCTTAGACTCTCGTCAAGCACTGTCTCTCTCGTTCGGCAGTGACATATCCGGTGACGATTGGAGTCCGTTTAAAAGTCCCGACGACGAGCATGCCTATGTGATTGAAAAGATTAGTTACGACAAGCCTGTCCATGTGAGACTCGCCGGTTACGAGAGACTCCTTGAAAGCGAATCGAGCAACCTGGGCAACAGCGAATCTTGGGAAACTTTATTGAAGACCTTGGGAGATGGAATCGCCGACGAAAGTCGTCCCGTCTTCGAGGCTAGTCTGCAAGTTCATGCCAAACTTTTGGAGTCTTCGCGCGCCCAAGATGTTTATAAAAATCTTCTGGACTCCTTTGACTCTCAGTACCAAACAAAAAAGCTCAACGACGCGCTACCGACACTGAACACCGGAATAAATTTCAATATATTTTTGCACGAGAAGTTGTGTCGACTGATGAGGCTGATCCTACATCGTCAAGAGGAAGTTGTAAAAAGCGTGAGAACGGTGGATAGAATAGTGGAAGAAATGATTGAACAATTTGTAGTTTTTTTGAGTGGCGATACTCCGGCAAATTCCATGTCGGTAAAAACACTGAATGCTCTGAATATCCTGACGATCCTCGAGCCCCAAGCAGGATGGAGCAAAAGATGGATCCATGCTTTGGCAACAAGAAAAACGTTCACAACTGTTCTTGGAAAGTCACCCAGTTTGTTGGAAAATATTTTGGCCATTGTGACCAGAGGATTGGAAAAGTCGCCGGAAGCTCTGACTTTTACCGTAACTGACGAACCCTCGGAAGTCTTCATATCCGGAGAGACGGTGGAAACTGCCACGTATCTCCATGGACTCAATTTCCTTGCTCAGTTGACCAGTTACGATGCCGGCCGCACTTTGCTTTCGGAAAGTCCTTTTGAGTCTTCTCCGTCGTTCGATGACTTTGCCATAGCACTTGTTTCTTCGCTGAATAGACTCGCCTTGTCGGCTACTACCAATGCCGTTTACAATTCGTCGCGCGAAGCTCTTTGCTACATGCTCGACAAATCCAACTTGTTGTCGGATGGAAAATTTTATCAAGTTGCTCTGAGCCCTCTGATTGATGGCTCGAAAAACTCAGAGGGTAAAATTTGGCCTCATACTCTTGACACGTTGAATCATATGCTGCAGAATAAAGAGGGTGTTATTTTTCTCACCGGTGATCATCGTAACAGATCGGCTGATCCTGCTCCACCCGAGTCGCGTTATCCAATCGTTGCAACTTTCGAACACATTTCCGAACTCCTCAGACAACCTTTTTCCGTTATGAACATTGATCACATTGTCCAATTCTTTCGTTTCGTCGGATCTGCTTTTGGGGTTCACCAATTGCATGGTATTTTGGAAAATACACTCAGGCAACACTTTTTTCCTGCAGTTGCTTATCTTTACAGTAAAATGGACAAATATGCTGTGGGTCATGAAAGTACAACTCAGTATCTCGACAGGTAAAGTGTTTCAATCGATTAATTTTATTCAAACCGCTAATTCTTCTACATAACTGCCCTTGAATGAAGAAAATTCGAAAATATTGACTGAATTGCTCAAATCATTCACGAAATAACTGCACGAATTGTTCGTTGATTTTTATTGTCTCATCACCGTGTTTTAGTGCAGCAAAGAATATGCTACTGAAAATAGTAGCAAGTCCTCTAGGACTGGGAACTTTGGTTCAAGAGTCCTCGGTCTTCGAAGAACTGATTCGTGGTTCGATAGCGCCACTCAGAGCTCCGTGGAGTTCGAGCGAAATTCTTAGTTTCGTATCGTGCGCGGCTTATTTCGATCTTGGTAGTAAAATCATAAACGATCTTGCTCCCCAATCGTTGTCGACAGCACTCGAGGAAATTTCAATGGTTCTCGAAGATCCTCACAACTTCCCCGATCCTTGGGACAACTGGAATCTCGATAAATTTCTTCACGTTCTTTCCGCTTTGTCTTTGAGCACCAGATGTGCGTAACTTAAATTAATTTTCTCTCGAACTGAATCGGTTTGCGAAAACTAATTTTCATGCATATCTCATTAGGCTTCATTGCATTTATGGCGGATTCGGGTTACGATGATTGTAGCGATGATTACAACTATCCTCGAACATTACGTGATCTCTTAAAACACTCGATCAACATTGATTCTCACTACCATTACCTTGGACTCTTAACGATCAACTCGTTTATTTGGAATTTAGATATCTACGTTTATTTGATGAACTCTTTTCAATTCCAAGTGAGATTTCGTTCCATAAAATTTTTATTCGGCCGATTCCCTTCTGCTTTGCATTCTGAATTTTGTTACTTTTTATTCATCAGGCTAATTTGCTGAAGCTTCAAGAGCTGTCGGCTCATGAATTTGATGAAGATGGTCAAACTAGAGTCGTCTATGTAACGGACGCTTGCAGTTTATTGCGTCACGAAATTCTCACAAACTCTTACTACGTTCGGCATAAACTTGACAAATTGGTTATTGACATTGAAGATTGTACATTGTACTCGGAATTCCCACCTCCCGATGAACCACGACCTCCGACCTTTAGGAGAACAAATTCTTCATCGGAGCTGAGCAACTTGTTGGAAAACAGTAAACCTGGCCTTAGAGACAGCGGTTGGGTATTGGAGGTCAGAAAAGCTTTCAAAGACTCACCGGATCCTATGAAGGTGTGTCCAATTTTCTCAATTAACGATCTTTGCTAAGTAAGGGCTGACCAACTCATTTTTACTGCTGTGTCTACCATGACATTTTTTTTTGAGCGATCCATGAAAGCGTATCGGACATCTAAATAAATGCAGTGTCAGTTTCTCAAAAAAGGATTTCGTTGATTCTGAATTAACATTGTTCTCGTAGGGAAGAAACGCCGTAGTACTTATCAAGTTCAATATGATTTAACTGTAATTTTTATTAATTCTTATTATTTGCGATTCAAGCTATTGAACAAGAAGAAAACACAAAAAAAATTCGTAACTAAACAAAAATGAGTTAAAAAAAAATGAATGTTAGGTCCTTCATCGATTTTCCAGAAAAGGTGTCAGCTTTAAGGAAATCTTCAGTTCCGAACGTGACACGATTATCCGGTATGAAATTGTATTGGTCTTTCGTTTTACAGACTTCGGTTCTCGTAGATTTACTGGATCAAATGGCAAAAGCTATCGAGACAGCCGAATGGGTGGATAATTTTAAATGGGAAAGTGAAGATAAGGTAGAAAAGCGGGACTGGTCGTCGGAAGAAGATTTGTGTTTTGACTTGGTTTTCCGTTATGCGAAAGACAATTGTCCATTCGAAAATGAGCAACAGGCAAAAGATGACATGAAGATATTTTTCGAAGCAGCTCATCGATTCATCAATTACGAAGCACCGATGAGTTTCGCAGGATTTGATTGGTTTTTGGCAACGATTTTCATCATTTGCGAAGGCAAAATAGAAACGTGGGTATATCTCTTCATAATTTCGATGTTTATGTTAGTCGCGCCTCAGAGGATCGCGAATCAATTCTGCTACGATAAAAAGCACCGCAATGTTTAGAGAATATTTATTATCGCTGCAAAGCGTAGAAAATATCGACCAAACCGATCGGCAAAGATTTATCGTAATAAACAGATTGGCTCGAGCTAACCCGAATTCATCATCGGCTCGAGAGAGTCTCAGGTTGAAAACTTGGTCGTCATATCCGTGGGCACTGATGCTCACTTGATCCAGCTTCATTTTTTCATCATCGACTCTCTCGAGACGCAATAACTCAAAACAATAATTGAACGAGGCATTTTTATTCGCAGAAGTAAAAAGTTCATTGAACTAATCATAAGATTCCCATCAGCGATGTTCATGTGGCCAATTTTCGGGCTGATTATCGATCACAATAACGGCGAGGAAATGGCAACTCAATGCTTGTTAGGGCAACACATCGAAGACGTGATCGACGAAGAAATTCCAACGGTCAATTTCGCTCTGAAGGTAACAACCGACCTTGATTCATCTGTTATGTAATCTCAACTGAATTCTTTGACAAAAAAAAAGAGTTTTGACACTGAATCCCATTTTTCCAGAATCACTGCGGTGTTCATTGGTGGATGATATGCAATAGACTCATGTCACAATGTTTTTGGGGTATTTTACCATGGAACGAGATAGTTAACTTCATATCAATATGCATTTTATACTCGGCCGATTATGTCGTCTATTATTGTGTCTCCTTGCTCCATCACTCCCAGACTCGTTTGATGGAGGACATAACGAATAGAAAATTGTGGCCGGACCACATGGCAAGTAGCAAAAAATGTTATTCCCTAGCCGGACAAATTTTTGGGCATTGAACGTTTCTCATCGTAAAAATATTTTCGAGAGCTACGGGCGAAGATGTAAATTATTTTGGAAAGGAGCCAGGTTTACTTGTGCAGGCAAAATTCCAAATTTCATCGACCTACACGAATAATTTGTAAAATCTTTGTTTTTAGTATGTCGGAGATTACAGCAGTCACCACCAAATGTCGTTTATAGATCGCATTGGTAAACGTTACGGAAATCGAGTTCTCCCGTCGATGACGCAACGCAAACTCATCTCGACGGAAGAAGAATAACCATGGAGAAAATGTGGAGAGAATAAAAACGATTGTGAACCGCGGATCCTTAAAAATTGGACGATTCGAAGTGATCGTGAACGAGAAAAAAAATCAAATTGCGTTTTCTTGTTTTCAAAACTATTCCTCTGTGTTTTCGTTTCGTTTTATTTTATTTTTTGTAACAATGCAAACGTGTTTACCTTAACAGACGTGATAAATGCACATTAACTTGTTTTGTTTGTTTGTACGATTCGAGTAAACTACGCGCGACGTTAAAACGCGTGTTAATTTATCTCTCGCGCTACTTGACCTTCAAGTACGATATCGATTACTAGTGTGCACATATGAACGCTCAATATTTCATTGGAAAATGATCGGCGTCAAATGTTTCTTGTGAATCTTTTTCACACCTCAGTTTTCTACGCTCGCGCGCCAGTTTCGGTCGAGGAATTGCCCGTAGAAATGATTCGAATATATACAGAACAGTGACTGAGCAAATGAAAAGGTTTGTCGGAATAAACTCACGCACACCCCACCGAGTGTCGAGACTCGGTTTATCAATCGTCGTGGATTGTGAATAATTTGGCTACTTCGTTGAGGTCATCGTACTTCGTCCCTCTCGCTAAAACCTGCAACCGAATAATCCTCATTTTTTAGCATTGCAAATATTCTATAATTCCGAAGCTTGCAACGTTGAGATTCAATGGGAAATGCTTTTCCGATTAATTATTTATTCATGTTGGGAACCATGACAATTTTTCGTGTCTGTTTAGTTTTCGGGTCGCAGAAGAGGATCCTTTTTTTGTCCAGATCAAATTTTGCAAAATAACAACGATCTCTGCTCAAGAAAAAACAAAATTCCGTTGCATTCCAACGATGCAAACTTCAACAAGATAATATTTTTACTTATTTTTTGTTTAGTTATGTATTTTTATTTTAATATCGATACTTACCCGTCGAGCTATTGACATTCTGTTGAATATGTTCCATAAAACGATACCGACGACGATGTCGTCCTTGAGATAAAAAATAACGCCTTTTCCGTAATCGTCAAGTTTTTTAATCTCTGCTTTTTCAGGACATTTCTCGTCCGTCCCTTCGACGGTCGGCTGGTCGGTAGAAACTTGGCTTTCACCGACTTCCAGTTTTTGCGACTCTGGAATATTTAAATTTTGAGATTCGACTTTCGCACCAAGTCTATGCTCTTCTGGCGATTTCTGGAAAATAAATGGTTGTCCATTATTTATGAATTTTGTGCAATTTTGATCATTTTTCTCACTGGAGATAAACTTTTTTGAATTTTTTTACTTCTTCACTCGTCGATCTCATGACGTCGTTGGATGCTGCAACTGCCGCCAGCGGTGTGTCATTCTCCGTCGCTTTCGCAAATACTCCAACAGTTGGCAAGGTCGAATCGACGATTCCTATCGCTTCGTAACCGACTTCCGGTCCCAGATCCGACCAAAACATGGATTGATGAAGATATGGCTTGCCTTCGTAAAATACATTCGTTACAATCGTAGATTATCTCTACATTAGTTTTTAATTTTTAGCCTCAAACGCCAACGATGGGTCATTCGTGTCCACGCCGCGTCACTAAAAATGCCTATCTCCATATCTTGCATGAAATTATCATTAAAATTCTTTGATGATCTTGAAAAAAATGATTATCATTTGGTCAAGGATCTAAAAAACGAGCACGAATTTTTTTTTAGTTTTTTTTCGAAAGTTAACATTTTTTAAAATAATCGAAAGTAACGAACGACACATCGTTTGCCGACGAGGATTAAAGAATTGTTTAAATGGTGAATTTACCCGCGCCCGTCATATTTTCACCAGCGAGTCTTCCGGAAATGACCGCGTGGTCGTGATGCTCGATTCTTCTTCTACCCAGCCGGACGTCATAGAACGAAGCCGCATCACCAGCCACCCAGAGATTGCTGCGTGCTTCCAGTTCGGCGTTGACGAGATATCCACCGGTCACTGGATCAACCTCCAAATCCGAAGAGTCGGCAAGCTCCGTATTCGCTTCGACTCCCACAGCTACGATTACCTGATCAGCTGGAAGCTTTTCCCGAAGAATATTTTCATGAAATTATTCAGTTTTCTTAATTACGTGAGTTTCTCATGTTGAATTAATGGGTTTAGTTGATTTTTGTGGAAAATTGAAGGAATTATCAGCACAAATGAAACTCACAGTTCTTTGGTTTGTCAGAACAAGATTCAGCTGCCCATTTTCAATCTCGTAGTCCTTAATTTCGGTGTGTGGAGTGCAAAGTACACCTTCCATGGAAACTCGATGAGTTGTCCATTCGCTAAGATATTCCGGCAGAACTTGTGACATGATGAATTTCTCCTTGTAAACTTGGTAAACCGTTTTGCCCGTTCCCTCAACTGCAACGAAAATTCGACGAATCAGGCAACGATTTGGAATCATTTTGTTCCATCAAATTGTTTTATAATTATCAAAAAGGTGCGTTTAACCAATTTCCAGGATTTCTCAAAGATGAACGAACACGATTTCAACTGAGAAAAATGTGCAATTCGTTTAGAAATTGGAAACTTACGATTCCGAGCCAACGAACACGCTAATTCCGATCCCAAAAATCCGCCTCCAACAATAACGATGTTTTTAACGTTGGGATTATTCACGTTCTCCTCCAACTCGAGAAAATCTTCCTTGGTTCGAAAAGCAACTATTTTACTCGCTGCTACCTCATCGGCAGTCTCGAAAATTGGAATATTCTTCGGGTGAGCTCCTGAGAAACGTAAAATATTCAACAAGTTACAATAAGCGAGATTTCAGACTTCCAAAGATCACTGACCAAAGGACGTTCGTTCTTTAATACCGAATCGTCGTAAAATACAATGATGGACGGCTTACCAGTAGCTACGAGACACTTGTCGTACTTGATTTCATAACCGTCATCCAGTATTGCTATTTTTTTATAAGGGTCTATTTTTTTTACTTTCCAACCAGACGCAACAGCCACGCCGCCTTTGTCCGACTCGGCAAGTTGCTCCACATTTGCATAAAACTCCGGTGGCTCGTAATACAAACTGTGAAAAAAAGTTCATGAACGAATAACATAGACGGAAGCCAGAAGAGCTTTTCGAATTAAATTCTTAGCAGACTTTGAAAATTTCTCAAAATATATTCAACGGAATCGCCTGGAATCTTAGAAAAAAAAATACCTTCTCTGGGTTCCGTTCCATTGTCTAAAATTAAGCAACGATGCTGCGATTCGATCTTTGCTGTACCAAAGCTCCTTAGACAGTGGAGGTCGCATGTAAGGAAGAGTGGATTCTTCGGTTATAACGAGTACCTGAGAAGTAAAAGTGGAAAACAGTTCCAATTTGTTTGGTCAATTGGCTACATGAAAAAATCATCTTGCAGGTTTTAATTTTTCACCTTAGCTTTAGGATCTCGGGATTTGATGGATCGGAATGCAGAAAATGCTGCTGTCCCACCACCGATGAGTAAATACGGAACGTGCGACGGTATGGAGCTGGAACTCGCGGGTGATTTGATTTTTTCCCGTTTTCTTCCTTTTTCCTTTTCTCTCTTCCCTAAAAATGAGCGCCGTTAAATCAGCCGCCTTGATGCTTTTGATATAACCAAATTTCTCAATTTGCTATTTAATGAATATTCTTACTTTTCGACTTTGTGATTATAGGAGAATCCTTCTCATTCGAACGGCCCAACTGCAAATAAATCATTGATTTACCGGGCTATTGAGTACAGCTTGAGTGAATTTAGTTAAGTTTTTCAAGAAAGAGACGCAGTCAATTGTTGCTGTTATACTTAAAAAAAATTGACTTTGATGAAATTGCAAGGATTGAAAATTACCATGTAATATCCTGCTCCAGCTAAGAGCAATGCAGCCAACAATTGTTTCCAGTACTGTAATAGAGGATTTCCTGGACCTTTGCCACCGGGTTGTCTCGGCGGTACAGGCCCACAAATTTCTTCGCACTGAGGAGGACGCGTGCTGTCAGACGATACAGGGCATCCCGGTGGGACGGGAGCTACAGGAGGAACAGTGGTTTGCTGCTTTGCAACGTTGGTTTTTGCAGTTGGAATACATTCCTCAGCTTTGAGAGTCGTGCCAGCGACTCTCGCGGGTTTTTTGCTCTTGGAACCACTTGCGTATCTCAAATGGTTTATGTGGTTGATGCCTTGAATAAAGTGAAAACAAAACGAACCCCTGACTCGATATACCCGGTAATCTGAGGTTATGTGTGTCTGAGGAGGTTATGGATCGGGCTCGGGATTAATAATTGAAAAAATGTTGCATCATAGTGAGACATACAATTGGACTTAATTGCAAAATCGATCGGTAGGGAAATACAAATGATTCTGTCATGACTTTGTCGGTGAGGAACTGATCGCCCCGGAAATAGTTGAATCGATCAAGAGGAATGACGAGGAGATAGGAAAATAGTTAAAAGTCAGTGAAACGGGAATAAAAACTTACCAACACATTTCGAAGTTTGATTAATCGCATTTTGATGCGCGTGTCTGGTTATTTTCGACAATTGTCCGATCACTTTACCACAGCTCAACATGGTTTACTCTGCCTATTTCCAAATTTATAATTCACCGAATGGAATACTGATGACTCGAATGTGCTCAGGAAAACCTGCTTATGCAATATGGTGGTCGGTCGCGTGGGGCCGGCGCTTTATTGTTCCTGTCTCTCTCACTCGTTCCTCTTTCTCTAAACCGTCCACTGCGCCGGGACGATGAGAAGAACCGACACCGCTGAGAGAATTACACGCGCGATCACGAAAAGTGTTATTGCCAAATTTATCGGAATCAATGGTGAATTGGGTGAATTGCAATGATGGAATTACGAACGACTTCATTACCCGGTCCCTTCCTGTTTAGACTCTGTACCATTTTGAATACACTTAGTTTCGATCTCATTTAAACACGATAATTTGTGTTCACTGGGTAGTAATTTTGTTCTTGTTTTTTTTTTCTAACAAGATTTTAAAGTTTGAGGCGTAAGAAATTTTTTGAGGTTCGAACGCGATATCCTGACTTCGGCAAACTTCGCGCTGCTCAAAGCATATGGCAATCGCGTTCCTCTATAACGAAAAAAAAGAACTCTGTCGTATCAGATCGAAATAACGCAGGAAATGGTTCTCCGGGTTCGTTCCTAACGCCGAAGGGCGAAATAGTAATAAAAAATAATTACATAGACAACAATTTGGAGACTTTTTTATTCATCATTACAATAAATGTCTTAGACATGCAAATAAACAAGCTGCGTTAGCGAATTTCAAAATATTCTGATTTCCGGATATCCTTTGACAATACCGATGCGATTCACCTAGGGAATTAATTTGTTATGGATTACTGGATTGTATATTCGAAAAAAAAGCCAAGGGAACAAAAAAACGTTTTCTTCCTTCGAAAAATGTCACCGCGCGGAGATAACTGGGCAGTTTATTTTCTTGAGGTAGTTGTCGCGTTACGTATCTATCTGCTCAGATCTTTCGCAACAATAAATTTGACTATTTGAACATACACGGTTTTGGTTCATTGGACGGTCCAATTTCTTTTTTGGTTGAATCGTAAAACAATCCTCCAACGAGACAACTACCTTAAGTTCCAAACACGTTCTGAGAGAAGTTGTCATACTTTGTGAAACATACCGTGAATAACGTGATAACGAAAGTTCCTATCGCGACTATCAATTGACGATTGTAATATACATTTTTCGCATCGTAATTCTCTTTCCAAGGTCCACAGGGAACTGGATAAAGATCCATCAAGCAACGCATTTTAGGTGGGCATGGATCGGGTGTTGGGCTGATAGAATCACAATGATCATCCTTCGTCGTGCTCGAATGACTTATCGATCTCAAATTTTGAGAACAACGAACTGCAATTAATTTATGGACATATAAATTCATAAGCTATTCACGCACGCTATTTTTTATGAAAATCTCACGGTGGTAAGAATAATCATCAAATATTGAATATTATACCGAGCCATGATTCGCTTCGAAGAATATTACGTAGCATATTCCACCCCCACAAATATCCACGAAAACAGAAATAAAGTTACTTTGGTGGTTATGATATTGGATAGGATTCTGGAAAAGCGATTATTCGACAGGCTTGATCAAGTTGGATCATATGAGACGATGTTCTTTGTTTAACAAAAGAAAAACATTTAAAAAAAAGAATAAACCAGCGATCTGGCCTCCGCGGAAACCTTCGCCGCCGCCTCTAAAAAAATTGCATTCAAGGAGATGGCATGAGTCATCGCAATAATAAGATCTCTTCGCCTCTTACGGCAAATTCGGAATTACGGTAAACTCGTTCCGGAAGCCCAAATACAATTGTTCATCGTTTCATTTTCTCCTGACAAACTCCGTATACTATTGCAACGTTCATGACAAAAGACTTTGAATGGGAAAGTATTCAAAAACTAATCTACAAAAACTGCTCGAAAATATTTTTCTGTTTCCTTTTTGAACACAACGTTGGACTCCAGTGTTCAAACTTCCGGAAAGTGAAAGATATGGCTTACAGATTAATTCAATAGATGGTGCTGTCGATTGTGAAAAAAAACAGGAAAAAGAAATGAAAAACAAGGCAGTAGACACCAAACAGAAGCCAGTTCACTGACTGTCAAGATGATTTCATTCTAAATTCGTAGTTTCAACACAGTGACTCATGTGATCAGAAGGAATATTTATTCGTTTAATTGGGGACTAAATTTCGCACAACAGCTGACAACAGGTACTTCGAGCAACTTTTATCACGCGCGTTTTCATGACATGTTTGCGACCCCTACTTACACGCATAAAAGTATACATACGACGAAGTATTGTTATGAATCTTTCACGATATAAACAAACACGTTGTACTGCGCGTCAAGCTTGCAGGACGCAGGTAGAAGTGAATCGAGTTCGTAAATTAAACACGTAGGTTTTTGACGTACTGGAAAATGTGGCATTGTGTGTGTTCTTTGGATCCATATTGTTGCCCTTCATGGCAAAATATCGTCTGTAAAAATCGTGCAGTGCTCTTCAACATAAATATTTTGCTTAAAAATTGTTGAAAATAATGTAGGAGTGAAATATCGCCAAAATGCACAGAAAATTGACATTTCAGCATTTGAGAAAAATAAAATGCATTTTTAATATTTAAAGCGAATCGCTACATTTTTGATACTCCAAAAAGTTCGCCCCTACCCATTTTCCTTCGTTTCGTTGGAGCTTGTAAGGTAAACAAAGGAACAAGAGTAATTGACATTGAGAAAGTAGTGGAGAGGGTTCATGATCCATGAATCAGCAACAGGTTGTGGCGATGATGAAAAAGAAATAAAAGCACAAGGGAACACTTCTGCGTACTAGTTAGGCAGCACTCACCAGCAAGTTACAAAGGCAGTCACGTTTTCCCTGGTGCAGGCAAGCAACATAGTGGGTGTTCTTTTTATAGATACAGTTTGACCTCTTTTTGCTGCAAAAGCAGCCCAGTGTATCAGTGCAACCCTGTGGCACCGGTAGATCCATCAGACTGGATTGCGCTGTTATAGTCCAAGATTTTAAAACTGGTGTGAACAAATCGTTGATTGACAAATCAATCGAAAATGCCAGACAGGTGCGAAAAAACGAAATTTCAATTAGTTGAGTGGCTTGCCAGTAAAAATTCATTTTCAACCATCAGTTGGCTTATGGGAATAAAATATGTGAACCCAATTTGAAAATTTTCTCGAAATTCATATATCATGAAATTCCGAGACAATCCGATTTCTAAATCTCACATTATGTTCATTTTTGATTCACAAAGAACCGGCGCTTTCTTTAAGAAAAAATTTATCCATTCTTAACTTATATCATTTGATTATAGACTGTTCACTTTGAAAAATGTTTATTTGTCATTGTTAGGAAGAAAGTTTTAATCGGTGCAGGAATAGCTTGGGCAATTTCTGTTTGTTGCCTCCTCTTCAAGCGGAAATTTTCTACGCGTCCTGCACTGTTAAGTATCATACCTGCTCTATCAAATGGGTCAGTAGCGTTCTCCCCTCTTCGAATCGTTCTTCTCCCCAGTGGCTTTCTAATGTTTGGGCTCCCCTTTGATCTAAAGCTAGAGAATTGTATGCGTCGCAACGATGCGACTACTCGAGGAGAAGAGAAAAGAAGCAAAGAAGGATTTTGCTTTGTTTTTGCTACTCACGTTTTGCTTTTCCTTCTTTTTGTCTTTACTTTTATTTTGTTTTTGTGCACCATTGACTTGTAAGTTGTCCGCCGTGACGCAAAATTGGTTTTTACTTTTTTTTTTTAAATAAATGAATGAAAATTACAGCTCCACGTTTTTTTGCTTTGTGACTCGATGATTGACCGACCATCAGACTAGTCGATTGATCTTGTCTTCTGTTTTACAACCATGCAAATAATGTGTGAAACTGCAATTCCCAAATTCCATTTCAATATTTTTTTTTATTGATTTTTCTATTACTATTACTATTTCTATTATATATCAATTCTTTGTACATTCATAGCGGTCGAAAAATGGACACTGACAAGGACGAAAAAACTACCAACGAAGATGCTGGGGCATCGGTGGCCTACGGGTCTTCCATTTCCAATGAAAATTCCGAGAATGATACTAGGAGGTGAGTTTGTCGAATGATTTCCATTGAAAATCGTGCTTAATGAAAATTTGCACAGACAGTGGGCAGCGAACTTCATGACAGCTGCGTCACCCCCAAAATTTGTATCGTTGGAAGAAATTTTGCATGCGGCGAATGGAATGAAAAACATGGCATTGGCCCATGAGATAGCGGTCGACAAGAATTTCCAGTTGCAAAAACTGGTAGAGGAAGAAGGCGACAGTTTACAAAAGCGTGTCAAGGAGATAGTTCACAAAGCTTTTTGGGACGTTCTTGCCTCCCAATTGGCCGAGGATCCACCAAATTACTCACAATCTTTGGTGCTGCTGAAAGAAATCAAGGAGGTATTTATATATTTGAATTTTGCCTATTCTCGAGATTTCAAAGACGAAAAACAAGGCCAGTTTTTAAATAAACAGCTGATTCAAGAAATTGGAAATTTTCAGTGCTTGGGCGAATTGGTAATGCCGCATCACACAAAAATCCGTGACAACATAAAAGAAATATTAGACGTTGATCTCATCAAGCAACAGGCCGAACAAGGAATCCTTGATTTTCATCATTATTCCCGATACGTGCTGTCGATAATGAGTAAAATATGTGCCCCCGTCAGAGACGATAGAATAAAAGAACTTGGTGAATGTACGAACGTTATCGAAACGTTCAGAGGCATAATGGAAGTGTTGCAACTGATGAGATTGGATTTGGCAAATTTTACTATTACGATGATGAGGCCGAACATCGTGGCCTCTAGTATAGAATACGAAAAAACCAAATTTGCTGAATTTTTGAAAGTTCAAGCCGACGGTCTGCAGTACACGAGACGATGGCTCCTCAAACACTTTGATGAGGAAAAACACGTCGCAGCTTCTCAAGATTCTAACGCCATCAAACAAGTCACTCATAATTTATTAGCCGAAGCTTACTTGGATTTACTCGAGTGGGATTCTAGTCCAGATGCCGAAGTACGCCCGATTTTTTATTCATTCAATCCCGAAGAGTCTTCCGAATTCCCGTCCTATCCAATTTCATTATTTTCCAATCACCGATCCAAACTTTTCGATTGCTCAAATTTTCATCCAAAAAATAACAATATTTCGACCTATACCGACCGTACTCTTCACTCGTTGTAAAAAAATCAAATTAAACTCTCGTATTATTATAATCCATAGACTTTGATGCTGGACCAAGGCAGACTTCTCGATCTCAGAGACAAAACCAGCAGTTTGAATATAATGGGTTCGATTTTGTTGTTAGTCAACAATACCATTGGTGCTCCGATCCAAGGTGTTTCGAGTTTCAAGAAAAACCTCAAGGAACATCTGGTCGTTCTTTTGGAGCCTGTTCATTCGAACAAGTACGAATTTTCAACGAATTTGCTTCGTTGCTCTTACTCGGTCAACGATTTCCTCAAAGCTTCAGTTTCTCGATGAATTTCTCATTATTATAAAAACATTTGACGATATAAAAAGATTAGTAGTACACGTGAAAATGATGATTTTTCAGAGATCTGGAAAAAGTGATGCCGAACATTGTATTGCAAGTGAAAAAAGACGTGAATGCGACACTGAAGGAGATCGGAGTTGCCGAAATGTCTGCAGCGACTGAGGGAATATTGACTGGACAGATACAAGAGCTCGTGAACGAAGATCACAAAATTCGCCACCTCGTTAGTAAGTATGAGTGAACTTGAAGAAAAGATTATGAAAATTCTAAAGAAATGTTCAATTGAAAAAAAAATCCTAAATTTTTTTATGTCGCTTATTAGCTCTCAGGATAAGAGAATTCTTGCAAAAGATTATTCTCTCACAGTCGGCAGTGCATCAGCAAATACCCCCTGGCTTGTCTTCCCTGCAAGAAGAGCTGGCCTCTATCGCAGCGAGATTTTTGATAATCGTAGCTCACAACAGGAGCGTTTTCGGTGAATATTATCAGCAGATCGTGACCGACGAAGTTGCCAAACAAAATGAAATGCCAGTGGGTGACGTCAGCACGATGGAAATGTGAACTGTCGCTCGATACGAAGGAAGAATCGTTGATTGCGGTTGGATATCGCAGAACTACGATGCACACAACGGCAACGGTCTAACATTCATGCTCGAAAATTCTTAACCGAGCAGCATTTCTTATGTTTTCCCTTCAGCAGAAGCCAATCAGTGCGAACTGTTCTTCTGTCGATAAAATTTTAAACCGAATAATACGTAACACAAATAACTGGAGAGAGGAAAAGAGAGCACGGTGCCCTCGCCCTATCCCAGGAGAGAAAAAAGAACGTAATATTTCCCAATTCTTTTTTCTCTTCCACAATTTTGTATGACTCCACATTTGTAGCATCATCGGCGTGGCGAATGTATTTTTTTGATTTTTTTTTTCTTATTCAATTAGGAAAATATAAATATTATGCAAAAATATTTCATAAATAAATCTCACAAGCCTTCGCCCCAGATCCCGGTATTCTTGAGTTGATTCCTTCTCCATTTTTTGTCGCTTTGGAAAAGTAATCATCGAAAAATGTTGTCTTACGCCTTCGTGTTGATGTCCGAGAAAAGACTGACGTGAATATCGAACGATGATAGATGATCCTTTTTGAGGAAACTTCGGAAACCTAAAGTATGAAAAAAACTGCTAAGCCGGACGATAAAGAAAGTTTTTATGATATTACAAAATTGCGAAAGAGCGATTTTTGGGAATCTATTCATCGGTTCTCCGGGCGATCCGATTATTCAGAACTTTTTGTTGCGATTTGTGTGTGTGTTTTTTTTTTTTTCGTAAAAAGATATGGACACTTTGAAGAAATGCTCAAAACTGTTCTTTAGAACAGGACAACTTACCCACAAAAAGATGTTGGAGATTCTCACTCGCGGGAAAGAGAAGTCCAAGACACCGCAAGAGTTCATCGACATCGCCATTTTTAGTGTAGTTCTGAATCATCGCTGCAAATTCTTTATATTTGTCTTGCGACAAAGTTCGTTTAACTTCTTTCAAGTAGGTTTTCCCCATTTCTTTTTTGTCAGTGCTTTCCGATTTTTTCGTAACGAGACTCGCACTCGAGTTTCCTGTGGAATCGTTAGATGTAGACGGACCGGAAGTTGAGGAATAAAGTTCAACCGGCATAATTTTTCGCTTTCGACGTTTCGGGCTGGGTCCGTTAGTATCTTTCGTAAGTTCGCAACGATCCCAATCTCCTTTGATCTTACATTCGGCAAAGTTAATGACAGTTTTGCTTGACTTAGTGGTCAAACTTTCTGAGAACTCTTTCCTCTTGACGCTAGGAGTAGTCTGGACTCGGGAGCATTCCGGTTGCGTCTCTTTGTACATACTTATGTCGAAACTATCGCTTTTTCTGTCCAGTGGCGTTGACGCAACATTCAGCGAACTGGTTCCCAGTATTTTCGTGGGAACTGTTTCGAATTTAGCTGGCACAGCCGGCAATGATAATTCGGAGCTTTCGCGGAGTGGACGCATTTCAGATTTAGGCAACTGCGTTTTCGAGCGGTCAAAAAATCATTAAATCAAGAAAAAAGTCAACGAAGGCTCATAGACCTTGAAATATTCTGAGGAAATTTGTTCACTTACCGTCTGTTCGGCGTATCTGAAGAACATTCGTAGATCTTTTGTTACAACTCCATAATTATTGAAATGCTTTATATACGGACGTAACCAGGCGGACAGTTGACCTTTGAACTGAGAACTCCCGAATCGACAATCGCAGAGTATTATAGCTCCATAATCATTTCGATGGCGTATTATACGACCAATCGCCTGGTTCACGGCTCGTGATGCTTCCAACTGATACCACTGTTGTCCGGACAGACTCTGAATAAAACGACACGGTAATTGTAACGATTTGGGGTGAATTCGTTGTCTGTTTCGTTGGAAAAAATCACCTCTTTCTGCTTGGCTCGGTTGTCATCCAAATATCGCTGCTTCAACATGACGCGAGGATCTTTAAGCGGCGGGTATGGGAGACCCGTGATGAGGACGGCTCGGCCGTTAGCATTAGCGAAATCCAGACCTTCGCTAACTTTGCCACGACAAACAGCCATGAAAATAGCGCCTTTGCACGATGGATCTCTTATTTTTTCATAAAATTCGTTCATTATATTAGCGAAACCTTCCTTCGATTGGGGCTCGACGTAAATTGGTTTTCTATCTGCAATCTTCGACCACAAGCCGATACCTTGCCAATCATCTCGACATTTTTTCATCACCGGATATGACGGAAAAAATACGAGAAGTCCGTGCGGCACGAGGCAACTGAAGTTGTAAATCGTCCGGCCCAGCGAACTTATGTATTTCGGGTCGTTCCTGCAAGACATAAATGCTCTCATCAAATCAATTCGATAAAATATCGATCGACATGTTTTCTAATGATGAAAACACTCTCTTACAATTGTCTCTGGACTCCGAAACAGACTCAGAAGTGTTTGAAAAAATGTGAAGTGAACAGTAATTATTTGTTAATTTCTCAAATACCAACTTATTTGGGAACATGAAATTTTTTTTTCGTTTTTAACTGGGAAAGATCTAAAGAATTTTACAGCATTTTTGCAAAACTTTGGGCAGGGCTGTTTGTCGAACGAAAAATCACAGAGAAATTGTATTCGTACACACTCATTACCTCGTATTGTACGATGAATTAAGTTGAAAACCGTCGGGTCCCTCGCTCAAAACTCCAGCAATAACTTGTTTTCCGGTGACGATGTGAGGATTTTCGAGTTGAACATCGATCGGTATTCCGAGCTCTGATATGAATGGTTTCAACGGAGACAACGTGCCACTTGTGAGTATGACTGAATGAATACCTTGTTCAAGGAGTTGCTGCATTCTGTATCGACCAAAATCACCAAACTGATCGATGGAAAAATATGCACAACAGATTGAACAATGAGCGGAATATTTGTTTACCCAAAACCAGGACTGAAACACCAATAACAGATGACTTTTCCGTCCGTTTTCGAGGGCATTTTCTTCGACTCCCAAGCATCGTTTCGACTTGTTTTTTTCGGTTCCTCTCTCTGGACATAAACCTTGTAGCATTCTTTGACTCTTTCGCGATGGCGTAAGTTGTTGCCGCCGCTACTGAATACCGTTCGCAGAAGATCGCCAAACTTTTGAAGCGCATTTCCTTTCCTTGTGAATGGTGAAGTGCTCGTCGTCGATAGATACATTATGATTTTGTCTAATTTGTCAATGACCAATTGTTCCTTACCATGGATGAGCTAAAAAAAAACGATCGCCGAAACGGACAGAATAAAGAATCAGCACAGCAGCAACTTGGACGTGAATTACAGAAGATTTTACTTTTCTCTGCTATTCTTACCGATGCTTTTTCTAAAAGTTCAAATATAAAACTGCCGGGTAAAGTCTCTCCCTCTTCTCCACTTTTCAGAGCAATCTCGTCTATGGCTTTCTCGAGCTCGAGGAACATCGCCTTCAATATACACAAATCTTCTGGGGTAAAATCTTTTTGTACATTTCCACTGCCTTCGAACGCCAACTCCGTTTGGTCATTCATATCCTTAGCAATGTCCTCCATCACGTGAGTTACTTCGCTAATACACAAAGCAACATCCGTACTGCTTATCTACAAAGAAGAAAAAACAAGATTTTCATGTCGCATTTTCGTTGGATTACTCAGAAAAAGGTCCATCGTTTATTCACTTGTAACGAAGCTGCTTCTTCACACGTTTTTTCTACGTTATGCGCCTCGTCCAGAAGAACAATATTGCCCTGGAGATCTATCCCCTGAGATTTTCTTGTCTTCGGGTCTAAAAGATAATTGTAAGGCATGAATGTTATATCTGCCGATTGCTTCAGTTCTTTGGATAGAAAGTACGGGCAACATTTCAGCTTTTGGCCCGCTTTTACCAGATCCTCTATGTCACAAATTTCTTGCGTAAACGTCGGATCATCTTTCCTGTAATATAAAAAAAGCTTCAGAAGAGAGCAACTGAGATTGAGAGAAAAAAACTTTGTACCGCGAATAAGACGCATTTGGGGAGGTTTTGCAAACATTTGCTCAATTTTAGGGGCTCACGAATTTGGTAAAGTTCAACAGTTATTACCTCAACTCGACATTGTTGTAAAAATGACAAGTTCTGGATCTAACTTTCGCCTGGCACATGTGAATTTTATTGGAAGAATTTTGCTCTCTGGAAACTTCTGGGTGAATACACAATTGATCTCTAGAGCCGAGAACAGCGACTTTGACATGCTTGTAGGAAGTTCTTTTGAGTTCTTGCATGGCTTGAGAGAGTTGAGAATGCGTTCGAGAAGCGTAAACTATTTTTGGCATGACCCAACCAAAGTTAATGCCTTGCTGAGGATCCGTCGTGCCAGCTTCATTCTCCAATCCGTCTCGCAGTTTGCTGAAAAACTGTCCACCAAAACCTGGCTGTTCTAGAGCACCTGCTACCGCTTGGACTTGCAATTGCGCTTTTTTGACCAAGAGCCAACCCAGGGAGGAGCACAAAAGACAGAGAGTTTTACCCGTGCCTGAAACATTTTCTCTCGTAAATTTTCCGACTTGGAAAATTTGTATTTATTTACAGTTGAGATCGAACAGTATAAGTATTCTTTTTACCAGTCGGCGATTCCAAAACGCCGTGTTTTTTGTTCTGCAGACATTCGATCACTTTGGACATGTAAACTTGTTGCACAGCGTAGGGCTCGAATGGAAAAGTTACGATTATACCGTTTATAGTTACGTCCGGCATTTTTATTTTTCTTCGAATATAATCAACTACTTCAATATTTTTGTATAAAAATGAAAAATAAATATTTACAATTTACAACGTGAGCTCAATAAGTTCGAGATTTTGACACATGCTGCGGCGTGTATTTCTCACATATTCTTCGCGCCAGAATTACGACACTAACCTAACCATACATCGTGCGCGACATTCGAATCTGCATTTTGCGAAGACGCAACGTCCCAGCAAGTCCTCCGTTTATAATAAAAAAATAAACACTGCTCAATATTTCGAGTACTTCTGCATTGTGACGCAATTAGTACTTCCAAATTGGAGAATCTGGTGAAGATTATTCAATAAAAAGTAATACACCGCGTGCAAACAACAATGAGAGAGATGTCGGTAAAAACAAATTGCATTGAATTCCTGCGTCATCTTTATATTTTTTCATAAAAAGCTCCAGGACACGTAATGAAATCTTTCCGCATCGTTTTTTGTCGATGTGATAACCAAATAATGATAAAAAAACACTCGAAGAAGGATTTGT
The DNA here is from genome assembly GCA_030522525.1 of Campopleginae sp. 14b. Taxonomy (NCBI): domain Eukaryota; kingdom Metazoa; phylum Arthropoda; class Insecta; order Hymenoptera; family Ichneumonidae; species Campopleginae sp. 14b. Next base: position 134,029 of record JAPYYS010000063.1, on the reverse strand, counting down.
TCTTTTTGCTAACATGGAGGGGGGATTTAGTTCGAAAAACTGCAGCGGCGCCGGAGTAAAAGTGAGGTTGGTCAGCTGATCATACGCGTCCGGACTGGAACTGATAAATTGTGTCAATTTTGTATCTTTCAGTTAGTAGCTGTCGCTTGGCAACTCAGAAACTAGCGTCTTAGAACAATATCCTGATTCGTTACTATTTCGCAGAGGTGAGTTTTGAAAGTTATTTTCATACATTAAAGACTTTAAAATGAAAACAATTGTCAAACACATATCGCTGATTAACGACAATTAACTAGGTCACTGTTTTTTTGCAACGAGCTGACTTTTTGTGGGTCGAGGTCATTAGCTCAAATTGGTTAACACACCCCGAATGCAATAATAACCTGTGACTTCTTTTGCGAGCATTGTTCAGCACCTCAAAACTATTAACAAAAAAGAAATGAATAAAAATTATTTTTCACTATGTATATCGACGTTATGAAAATTTAAATATGCCAAATCCAGTATCCAAAATGATAAGTAATAATCTGGGCCAAGATAAAAGAAATATAATCACATGAGCCCATTATTTTTATCAATTCATAATTGCAAATACTTTTTCTGCCATTGACACATGCAATATCGATGTTTTAAATACAACATGTGTGAAAAACAATTTTTATCATTCTTGGATAAAGAGAAAGGTCATTCCGGCATTCGCTAATATTTGCTTATCAAGTATGGGATTTGGATATTGGCATTTCTGAAAATGGTATTTAACAAAAACCAGTTATAAAAGGTGCTCTCGTTTTTTGTACAAAATCTATAAACATAATGTTTGAAAATTAAATAAATGATGAGAATTTAACAAGCAAAGGAGAAAAAGTAAACTGTTTATGTTTTTCAGTGAATCGCAAAGGAATCGATAATGCGTCTTATAATTTGTGATACCATTGACTACGTAGCTGAATGGTCAGCAAAATATGTTGTCAAAAGGATCAATGATTGTCAGCCTAATGAAAATAAGTACTTCGTCCTTGGATTACCAACTGGTGAGAACTAAAAATTTCATCTATTTGAACTCATTTTTTGTTGAGAAGAGTAGTTCCTCATTTTTAATTCCCCATGTCAAATTTTGGGTGAAGGAAATTAGAAACTCCAAAAATTAGCAAAATTGCAAAATTTAATGCAAAAAATTTGAAATATCGAGGCACAGAGCCAAAAGTTGCATCACTTTGAATTTTTCCAATAAATAATCACGAGATTTTCCATCTCAAGAAATGCTGGCTCCAATAATTGGTGGTAATTTGTAAAAGTATCAAGTTTGTATGTAAAGTGGTCAGAGATTGAATTTCAGGTGGTACGCCGCTCGGAATGTATAAGAAGCTGATAGAATATTACAATGCTGGAAAAGTGTCGTTCAAATATGTGAAGACTTTCAACATGGATGAGTACGTGGATCTGGCGCGTGACCATCCAGAGTCCTATCACTATTACATGTACAACAGTTTTTTGAAGCACATAGACATTGAGCCGAAAAACGTTCACATATTGGACGGTAATGCGGAGGACCTGGTTCTGGAGTGCAACAAATTTGAGGATCAGATAAAAGAAGCCGGTGGGATTGAGCTGTTCATTGGTGGGATTGGCCCTGACGGTCACATAGCGTTTAACGAACCAGGTTCTTCGCTGGCTTCGCGCACGCGAGTCAAGACATTGGCTCAGGATACTCTGGAAGCGAATGCGCGATTTTTCGGCAACGATATCGAGAAAGTACCGAAACAAGCGTTGACCGTCGGCGTTGGCACTGTTATGGACGCCAAGGAAGTTATGATTCTCATTACCGGGTCACATAAAGCTTTCGCTCTCTACAAAGCTGTTGAGGAAGGCATCAACCACATGTGGACCGTTTCAGCTTTCCAACAACATCCTAGAACCCTTATAGTGTGCGACGAGGATGCGACGCTCGAGCTCCGCGTCAAAACAGTCAAATATTTCAAGGTACAATTAATCGCGAGTTTTCTCTTTTTATATCCTGTCTGTAGGTTTTCCATTCAAGAAATCTTGGAAGCATTAATGTTGTTCCAACTTATCAAGCAACGCGGCAGTGCATGGCTCGTAGTTTGGCTATGACGTCATAGAAAATTCAAATCGTCCGCAAGCACAAACGGCTTGACCAAAAAGTCTTCAATTCTTTCTATTCAATTTTTTTGAATTGCTTTTTGTTTGGTCGCCTGCTGGCCACTAGATTAGTATTTTTTTTCTAGGCAAAAAGGATTATCTGCTTGTTGGTCAATTCGCGGTTGAATTCAATATCGATATAGCGATTTCAGCCTAAAAGCTTTTGACGACTGTAAGTTGAATACCAATGTCAACTTATTGAAGTTTGAAGTCTCGCTGGGCAGATTGCCGAAAGAGCGTAATTCGATGTTATCCGATATTTTTTAAATTTGACAAGTCATTTTTGAAGACTTGCAATCGTTTCGAGATTAGATTATAGAAAATATCGAAGACAACAAGGTTTTTAAATAAAATATGTATTCCCTCAGGCACTCAGCGACGTCCATCGCAAATTGATTGAAGAGGACGGACAGGCTATACCTCGTCGCGTTTTGAGTCCCTCATAAAATGGTAGTTACTTGAACAGTACAAACATCTTGTGCATTTTATTGAGCCACTAAATATTAAGAAAATGAAGCTTCCGGAGGTGTTGGGCGTCGCTTGGGATGTGCATATACTTTCCATACGTTTCAATAGTACAAAAAAAGCCAATGGAAGAAATGACGAATTCCATGCATTTAATCACTCATTACACTTGAGAGCTGATTCACTTGCATCATCTTATGTTTCAGAGCTTGTGGAATATTCACTGCAAACTGATTCAAGACGATGTTCCAACTGCATGAAACCATAACCGATGTCTCGAAAAATTGTGATCTACGCTCTTGACGATTAATGAGCGAAGCGTCATTTTTTCAAATGTTTTTCATAAATTATTTACCAGAGAGACGATTGCATAAATTTTATACGTGTGACGGATAATAAATAATATTTTCACATTTTCGATATGAAAAACGACACAAATAAATATTTATATGTATGTATTTTTGTTTGTTCTTCGACCTATTATGAAATGCCCCCTTATGGACCATTCGACTTTCCTACTTTCAATTCGATGTCCATTCATTTTCTTTGATCCTCTTACAAAGCCTTTCTTTTGAAGAATCATAAATGTTGCTTTCTACAGAAACCAAAACTCGATTGGACGAAATCTATCATATAAAATAGAGACTAACTTATCATATCGTTATTAACGCGACGGATTTGAATACAAAAGGTTCCTCCGCTATCGAATCTCATGATGGCTCGGTCTGGACAGTCTTGCTGTCTACCGGTGGTCCAGGGTTCAGGGAACCATATTTATTCGCAATGTTGACCACTTCGCGGAGCACTTTATTCTCTTCGGCTAGCCTTGAATAATTTTCTTTATACTTGAGCTCACTCTCTTCGTCCAACGCTGCTGCGACCCGCATAACAGTCGCCATTTCGTTGATTTTTTCAGCCTGACTCGTTATTATCTGTTAATCACAAAGTTATTCCCATAAGAGTAAATCTAAAGAATTTGGCATGAATTAATTGATGAAATGAGGAATAAAATTTTTTATAGCTAAAGGAGAAAGGGTCGGTTGAGTTTTGAGATTTGAATGGTTTCCCATCATCTTTAAGCACTTGGAGAACATAGAATTTATCCGATGAGTGCATATTGGGTCAATTTAACCCAAAGCGTTTCTCAAGTCGTTGTATTCCGGTAAATATGCATTTTTTGTAGTAAATTATTCATATTTGGGCCTGAATTTATTGTTTGGGTTGCCATTGAATTCCAAGCAGTGAGATAAAAATGTTGGGGTCAAAACGACCCGGTATGATCTCAGAGGGTTAATGAACAATTGGAATAAAAATTATGTAAATTCTTACATTAGCATATCTGGAATTACGTAGAGTAGAAACATCGGTTCGACTTTTACGTATGAGAGAAGCAGTTTGTTGTCTATACTTGGACATAATTAGTTCGAGAGCATTTTGATGATCCTCCAGGGCGTTTCTCAGCTCTTTGTTCTCGGCTTGGACTTCTCTGAGATGTCTAGTTTCTTGTTGTATACCAGCGATAAGAGCAGTATGAGGTCTTTGTCTAGCCTCCGTGTTGAGCAGATCAACTTCTTCTTGATACTGTTTCATGTCGTCAATTTGATTGCACACTGATTGAATTTCGCTGATCAAATTGTCGGCGGTGTTTTCGTGATCGGATATCCGACCAACTAGTTTTTTGGCATCGCATATTATTTGTTGGAACGTAAGTGACATTTCCGATTGAAGCAAACAAAACAAACGCAAAAGAAAAACAAGACGTAACGACGATTCGATTTCACTCGCACTGTTATTTTTCTCTTTGCCGCCGTCACTTATAAATTTTAATAAACTCCCAAAAAAAAGTTTCCAATGATTTTCCTTTGAAGTAACTGCCGAAAAGGGGACACCCGATATTTTTTGAAAACCAAATTTTGTTGGTTACTTCTCTTCCTTTCTTTGACTATTATTGCTGTTATTATTATGTTATTATTATTACATGTAATTTGGTGTGCTTGGGTCTACAGTCTACACCCCGAAGTGCTGAAACCATACGGCCATAATTCCATATGATACGTACCAGAGCAGAGATGAATAGGGAGCTCTCCAATGGCTCGAGTGGTTCCTACAGAGCGTCGCTTTTTCGTAGCGGCCGAGTAGTAAAGCTGTCGTAGATTTTATTTGCTCGGTCGCGCTTGCAGAAGCCCGATCCGCTCGGCAAAGAACTGGCACACGATTATGTGGCTGAGCAACAAATGGATAAAACAGAGCATGCTACATATCATCTCCCGTGATATCTTGGACAGGATAAACGGAACCAGAGATGAATAATTTAAAAATATAAAAGGAAAATAAAAGACAGAGATATAGACAAATAGGGAACTATTGTTCGAATGTAAGAAACAGGTTAAACTATAAAATTATACACTGGAAAACTCTATTCTTTGCGCAAAAAAAGATTCAAGATCTGCAACTGTAATCAGGGAGTTACCGGCGAAAACCCTTATCATGACATCTGTGTCTAGTCTCTGTAAGCTTTCGCGCACGTTTCCCTGTCTACCGGCTGAACATGTCTCAACATGTTCAAGACCATGAACATGAATCAAGCACTCCATATCTCATCCGAGTCGCCTGGGTCTGGCAGACCCGACTATGTCGTTTGGTTAAAACATCTCAACTGAACGTAGCATTTTTTTTCAATATGATATGACATTGTAAGCGAAATAGACAACAATTTTGCAGGATATTCGTTGAACGAGAATCAGTTTATTTGGTTGAAAAATACAAAAAATCCCAGGCACTGCCGGCGGGTGTAATTGATTATTGGAAAGGTGGGAATCTTTTGTCATCCTCGTTGTCCTCATCGGCCTCACCATCGCGAATACGTTTTATCGACAGTATGTTGTAAAGAGCACGAGGAAAAGCCTTGGTCGGGCCTAAAACCTGGAGGCGGACGTCACATTTTTCCAAGTAAAGCTTCCACTTGAGTTCCCCACGTTCGGGCAACGTCATTTTCTTTAATAGAATAACAACAAAATATTTAATGATCGACCAATCAAAAAAAATAAAAAATAAAACCAACATTGATTTTGGAAGTAAAGTTATAGCCACTAATGGTCACTAATGAATGGTCACTGATGGTCACTGATTTAATCAATTGTTGTAATGACAAAAAGGTTATAATAATGATTATTATCATTATTATTATTTATTATTTGTAACAAAATTGATTAATTGTTTATACCAATGCTCAATTATTTATAATAACGATCAGTGATTATTTATAAAAATATAATTATTCATTCATTATAATTGCTATTGTTAACGCTTCGAGTGCATACCACCTATAAGTGCATATTGGGTCAATCTGACCCGAAGCTTTTCTAAACCGTCGTATTTCGGGAAATATGCATTTTTTGTTTTTTTTTTTGTAGAGACGTTTTTCAAATTAAATTGTTCATTCTTTATGGCCCCGAAATGATTTTTTGACAGAAACGAAAATTAACTGCCGAAAAATTCTCCACCATTGAATGCTAAAAAATTGGTGAAAGAAAATTGTCGGGGTCAAATTGACCCAGTACGAATTCAAAGGGTTTATTATTTATGACCATACAATGATCCAAATGGTTTTTTTACTCGAAACATACCGCAAATTCTGAAGCTGTACACTGAAGAGCCCGTTCCGCAGGCGGTCCGGTCAATCGACATCCAATCAAATATCCAGTATCGTCTTTAAGGTTCAATTTGAGATAAAGGTTGCTGACGTTCATTGGTTCACGACGACCATTCCCCGACGGACATTCAAGATTCATACAAGAATCGTTTCCGCTGGCTACCACTCTTTTGCAAAGAGCACTGTAATTTTTTTTCACGAGAGTATTCAATATCGAACTTCGTTCCAGCGATTTTCCAGATATTTGTGATACGAATTTTTCTCCGTATTTTATCGCCGTTTTGACAATCGATATTACGGAATTTCTTCAGTTGCATTCAATAACTTCTTTTTTATATATTTATAATTTTAATTAATTCCTTCCGCTTACCATCTTGTTATCAGGGCACCTGTCTCATTGATACATTCCATATTAATTTCAGTGACGGAAGCATAGAGAATTGTTACAAATTGAAGTCTTTCGCCTTCCGGAAGTTGCACATAATTCAATTTATCCGAAATTTCTCGTATCGTCATCACCGTTTTGACACTATCAGCTGCAATAAACAACCGACTCAATTCAAAGTCATATTCTTTCTTCCCAAACATTCAAAATTATTTTCGTCCGTTTCAACAACAAGGGAAACTGAGCTTTCAACAATCTTTTAGAATTTTTATTGGGCACAGTAATTCAGAATATTATTTCAACGTTGTATTGTCGAAAAAAAATCATGATACGTGGAAGCAGCCGCAGCGGTCATTCTTGTTATGATCGTGTAGCGGCTGAGCTACCCCCTTATTGGTGGTGAGGGCAAGCAATAGCGGTACGTCGTACGTTTCCGATTGCTGGACTGCCCAGTGCCCGAGACCCGAGCGCCATTCGCGAGGCTGCAGTCGCGGTGTAAACAGAGATATAACAATAACAATGGAAAAAAACGATACTAACGATTCGGCACTGAGAATGGATTGCTAGGAGCGTGATCGGGTTCGCATCGTACGGAATTTCTGAGTTCAGTGATTTGTGGCAAATCCGGATTTTCCGTTATCAGTGTTTTTCGTCCTGGAAGAGAAACATTTTAAAAGAAAGTCGCGAAGAAAAATCTGAGAACGTTAAAAAAGAATTTACGTTTTTTTTCTCGAATCATTCCTGAATCTGAAAATAAATTAAATTGAGATCGAACCTATAGAGATGACTGATTTCTTTTTGTAAGTGTCATACGAAATGAGAGCGTCAGCTATGAAGAGGACCGTTTTTTTGGGCTCCCAAGCCTCGGAAATCCTAACCCATTCTTTGTCCCAAAGTTTAAGGGCCACTGACTCTTGACAAGAACCATCGGCAACCTCGAAATCACGACAAACGAATGATCTTGCATCTCTCGTTACGATGTCTCGAGACTCGCTGACCTTGAAGTTTTAGAAAAAAAAAAACACGTTTTTCGGAATTTGGGATTCGTTTGACAAAGTCACTGACGTTTAGTACCGAATAAGCTGAGTTTTCAGAATTTTTTTCGGAATTCTTTATAAATAACTCCATGAAGTTAACATAACATTTTGTAAATGTTATGAAACACATAAAAAATGAATGCTACGAAACTCACGAACGTGACGACGATCAACAAACTGACATGTTGATTTTGCATCGTTTCGATGATATCAAGAATGCTCTTGATCGTTCGCAATTCGGACGTTGGTTTTGTCGGGACTCGCAATAAGCGCTCGTAACGGTTTTCGTCAGGACCGTCATGGGATTGGATGAGAGCAGAATTTTCGTTTACGGTCAGAGTGTAAGGGCTCGATACCGTTGGACTAAAGTTTTCATTTCTATCGTTTTCCTTGCGCATCATTACTTTGGCGCTTATGATCTCAACTGCGCGATCATTCATTTTTGTGTGGAGATAATAAGAATCGATTTTTCATTAAAATCTCTTGAGAGGGACAAACTTAGTTCGTATTCAAGAAATAAGAATACATTATTTACGACAATATTAACTTTTAGGAGGTAAAAATATACTTACCAACGCTGCCGATGTGGAAAGTACCGGTGAGTCCTTCGATAAAATCGACGCTACCCCAAACTGTAACATTTATAAAATCTTCCTCTGAATCGCGAAGCGTGAAAGTCCACACTCCGCGAATACCTCGCGCTGAAAGCAGCAAAAATAAAATTGTGTGATTCCGGATGTTCAGTTTTTCATGCTTCACACTTGTTCAAGGAATGATAATTTTTTACGTACATTGAGCAGTCTGGAACGTTCGAGAGTTTCCGCTGTTTATTATTATACCAATAAGAATAGAATTTTGAGTATTTGGCCGAATTGAATTCAACGTCTGACGATAAACCCCAGAGGACATGATTGAATTTTTGATAGATCGTTTCTTGCGTATGAATGGAAAACAAATGTATTGTTTTTTATGAATAATTGACCGGTCCGATAGAGTGGAGAATGTTTGTTATACTGTTATTTTTCGGAAAACTTTGATGCGCGCATTCACCCGCTTCTCCGTGTCCCTTACCATGCGCATGCGCTATTCTAGTGAAGAATGGCGCCAGATGATACAACTACAAATAACTCTGAAAACTTTTTGGTTGCTCGAACTCTTTCCGAACACCTTTTCTATGATCGTCAGATCGCATGGTGTTACACGTTCTTCATCACGTACTTTTCGGGAAACTTGCAATATGGTTGATGAATTATGACGGTCGAGTCGCCGCACTAAAATTGAAAAATCAGCCTGTGTCCCAACCCTCGATTTGTATTCATTGTTTCATTTCTATTCCACTGTTTATTACCTTGTACCATTTCGAATCATTTGCTTACGTTCCAAACCCTTGGAGTCTCGAAATTCATTGTCGAGCTGTCATTGTGGCATCGGTTGAAATGTAGTAGACTCTAATTAAATGTAAAAGATCAACATAACCTCACAAATTTACGTAGAAATCCTCCTCGCAGTGAAAAATTTTGTGGAAAAACGTCGTTTGAACTCAATGTACGAAATTCATCTGCGACGAAGCAGGGAATTCGTAAAAAAATTCTAGTTCCTGCGTTGAATGTGGTTTGGTGGAAATGTCAATTTGTTTGCGGACGTACGCAGGTAATGAAAAACTTTTTTTTCGATGAAATCAATGGCTTTTTATTTTATTTTAAGGCACGCCATTTCTTATCGCGATACAATAGTATTACAAAATTCCTTCAAGTTTTGCGATGCTTAGGACAAAGTTACCTCAGAGATTAATTTACACAGTACAAATATATACATACATATATATGTACATATGTAGTACGCAAACAAGTTCGTGGATTCGCGATTCTTTAGGCACAATTTTTTTAGTTACCAAACTCGCGCAAAGTTGAATATTTTTACATTGCTTAAACTATTGAAATTCCTAAAAAAAATTACTAAGACTAATTTGCGACAAAATACAATTCGTTAGAATTTACGGTCGACGATATAGCCCGTGTAAACGTTAATGCGAAAGGAAAAAGTTAAAAAAAAAATATTGTTCGATCGGAGAATCAAATTTTCTAAGTAATTGAAAACATCTTGAGCTTATTTGCGCGATACTTCGATGAGTCAATGCAGGATTCAGTAGGGATGCATTCAGATAGTTTTTCTCTTCTCCTTTTGATTCCTTTTGTTCGTTCCCTCGATTTATAAAGCACCCGGGTAGTGTAACGTTGATTATTTACAAGGCCATTAACACAGATTTGTTGATAAAAACTTACAAGGCCTAAAAACTTTATACCAATTCTTATTGCTTTTCAATTGCGTTGAACAGCTATGAGTAAACTGAGAAGAGATTTATATACGCATGGATACTTGGCAATCTTATCGAATTTCATGAGGCGTGAAACGACACGAGAAAAAAAAAGCTGACACTGATTTTCGCGCTACTTTTCAGTGTTTGATCTGGAATTAAAGATAAAAATATTTCTCAATGAAGGAAAACGTCAAATTTCACATTCTTGTCGAAAGTAAACGCACACAGGAGTCACGGAATTTCTATAAATTGCTCGTAAAAAAAGGATAGGAATAAATCAATAAAAAAATGTCACAAAAATCATAAAAGAATTTTTTGAAAGTTGCCTGCATGAATACGTGCAGCACGGAACATTTTTCTTTCATTTTTCTTCGAATCGATAATTACGAAAGATACGAATCTAAAAAAGGCCAGAGGCGCTTGATGTAGAAAATATTTTCGCCACATTTGAGATTTTGTTTTTTAGAAAGAACTACTGGTTGGAAAAATAGTGTAAATCTTTCTCTTATATGTTCGTATCCAAAAGTTTTGCCACGGATATTTTGAGAAGTCCGAAAATTGGTGTCAAGTTTTTTTCTCCTTCCTGTCGTGGGACAACGGACTGGAAAGAATTGGAGGGCTCGAGGGCCTCGGAGAGCCACGTGTACGTGTAAACACGTATTTTGAATACACAAATGTATATACGAATATATATCTCGTCTCTTATCTTATCTAATCTCGCTGGAATTGTCATTCAGCTCGTTAAATGCGTCTTTTATATATTGTTCAAGATAAAAACGTTGTGTCATTCCTCTCTCTCGATTCGAATGAAGTTGGTGAAGAGGGAAAAAAGTTGCGGAACTTTACACGGGTGTTTCTGGATTTTCCCAGTCTTGGGCGTTTTGTCGTGAAAGAGTCCGATCGTTGAGGTCTTCGTGTACGACGAGGCTAACGGTATCGTAAAAATCCAAATCAATAGATCTTTCACCGCCTTGTGGCATGCTGCGGTTGGAAATGGGCGAAAAATCGCTACTTCCTTCGTGACTTTGACCACGGATAAATACGCTATCGGAGTGTGAATGTGAAGGGGTTGAAATTTCGGAAACGAGAGGAGTGGATTCGTCGTCGTCGTCATCGTCGTCGCTTATCTCGTGACTTTTTGAAGTTGAATTTTTCGTCGCTGCGCTGAATCGTTCTTTTAATTTCGATAGTTTTTCCATACTTTTCGTCGATCCAGGTAGTACGACTGTTGAGGTGAATTCGGCACCGATTGATGTGGGTATCGATCGTCCAACATTCAGAGTCTCTATGGTTTTCACTTTGTGAGGAACTGAGGTATACTCGTCCGTCGATTTTGAACGATACGCCGGTCTCGGTGACGATGGCGGTGATGCGAGAAGCGACGTGGGTCTCGCACCCACGCTGTTCAATCGTTTTTTCGACAAACGTACTGTATGAGAATAATTCGATCTTGTACTACGCTGCGATGTCACGCTACGCTGCGAATTCGATCGACGTAATTCCGTCACCGAATTCAATGAACTGTCGTCGGACTCATCCGGTTCGTCGGGCACTGGTACCCAGTGGTATATCGGCGATGATTGCAATAAAACATATTCCGTGTCCGGAGCTGAGCTGCTGTGAGATCTCGAACGTTCTCCTGAAACAAAATCCATAAATCCATTAGTTTCGTATTTCCCATCATTCACTATTTCTATCAAGTATTGCCTCTCCAATTGCTCTCTTCCTCCGTTTCAACCATTCATGTACAAACCGAGAATGCCACTTTCCAGATTTTCAAAGCTGCAGGAGCAACTTTGACTTTGTTATATTTTTCGAAAGGTGCAAAATAAAAATTCGGTTTTCGTGTTTTTCCTGATGCAGGCATTTTAGAAGACAATGTAGAAAGCATCGGTGTGGCAGACCCATGTATGTACACAACAAGTTAATGGGGTTTTCCTCGTTGGTCAACTCTTGACGACAACGTAGAAACATATTAGACGGACACGTTAATTTTTAAAGCGACGTCTTGATTCACAAACTTATTGTTCATCTGTCAAGAAATTCTACTAATAAATGTTCGAGTGTCATTTCCATGGCTCAATTATTCAAAAAACACGTGGAAGATGCAAATGTTGAATTCGCACACACTCAAATTATTCCACCGAGGGAAACTATAGTCAAATGGAGAAAAAAAAAATTAAGCACAAGCTAAAAGTAAGTAAATAATAAAAATAGATAAATCTGTAGTTTTTTCGCAAATTTCCTTGAAGGATAACTCTTGCTCATCCCTGCATCGAAGAAAATATCTGTAGCACGAGGTCTCAATCTATAAAAACGATGCTGCCCTGACAGCGGCGAAAGTAGAAAAAAAGAAGGCGACAGAAACGTTATCGATTTGTTTTCTTTCTTGAGTTCATTTACAACGATGACAAACATGCATAATAAATAAATACAAATAATATTGCAACTACAGCTGACATATTCATGATGAATAAATGAAATACAATCATCGTAATGCAGTAATATATATATATTTGTATTTTTTGTTTTTTTTTATTGTCATTTACGGTGGGTAACAACTTTTATATTTTTTCGCATCAAGCATTTCGTTATTACTATTATTATTATCATTAATTATTATCATTAATACTATTATTACTATCGTGACTGATACAATGGCACGGAGTTGCTAGTAGTGCTTAAATAAATTGCTTTTGTTTCACGGTCGCGACTGACAGGATGAAAAAATTTCGTGTTAAATTCGATCGAAAAAAAAAAACAATTCTGATCAACAAGATATATTTCCGGTGCAGGGCGAGCATTACAGATTTTAGCGAAGACACAGGACATCCTATTTCTAATCTACTGTATCAACATCCTTAGTATCACAGACTTATTTCTACGTCGGTTCATTGAAGCAACATTTTTTTGTCCTTTTGCTTTCTTCCTTTTTTTTAAGCTTTTTGATTTTCTTACTCTTGAATGGAATGACGAAAAAAAACTAGAAATCTTTTGTCAAAGAAATATTCGTTGGCTTTTCGTGAAGCAATTCGTTTACAATTATTTTTGATTTTTTTATGAATCCAATATTTGTTTAGGAGGGTCGGGCAAAACATCGAAATAGGACTATGAACGAATGTGATTATGAGGAATAAATATTTATAGCAATAAACTTTATTATCGCACTATAAAAAAGAATCAATAATAGTCTCTCACAATTGAATACATTTTTGTTAATATTTGATGTTTAAATAATGATGGAATAATCGTTACTACAAGTCTGGTGATGAAATAATAACAAGATCCTGTTCATCAGAGTTTTCTATGCTTTGCCTCATATTTTCGCGTTAGAAAAAACTGGATTTCCGCCGAACATTCATGGAAAGTTTCGCCACCGAGACTCCATTCGATTTCTAAGTATGTACATCGTCGAAAATGTTTCCACGAGTTTCCTGTTTACGTAACGTCATGTTTCGTAGTAGAATTTGCACCAAGAGCAATATTAACTTTTGCTCCATAAATACGAGAACCAGAAACTTTCATACTTGCGAATATTGAATTAATGAGCGAAAAATAATATAAATGCTCTCTTATTTTTACACCCGGATTAAAATCACACTTGCTCATTCATTTGCAATGGAAAATAATGTGAATATCTGATTATGTACAAATTTGAACTATTCATCGGATCCACCGAATCGCATTTTCCCTCTCTACCTTATTCAATGTGCTTAATCTAAATAATCAAAACAACGGTATAAACTAGTTCTTTTTTCCCTTTTATCTTTCGATTTTGTGCTATTCTTAGTACGCCGCTGAGAGCGTTTATTACCTAACAGTACACGTAATTATTCCAGATCTCGAATGAAAAAAAAAAAATAGTCGAGTCTAAGGAAGAATATTTGAGCGTTTGGGAAAGTCGTCGTGTTTCCATCAATTTCTGTTACTAATTGTGCGTTATAGTTTGGTTGTACATTCAAACGAACAGACGAAACGATTCGTCGGGACACATTTATATACATATCTATATTCGTAAATATATATTTATTTTTATAAGTGATATATTTCGATAAATGTATATTTATGTCGATATATATATGTATATGTATATTTATATTCACGGAACATGCGTATACGAACGCTTGGCCAGTGGAGGTGCATAGTTGAGATAGTATTTGCGGTTAGGATATGTTCGTTTTGACTAGAAGTTTGTGCTGTACTCGTCGACGATGTCAGGGCTTTGGTCGGACATTGGTGCTTCCTGTACTATGACCAGAGGCAGTGAAAGCTGTAGTGAAGTAGGCTCACCTGGCAGTGAGTCTATCGTCTGTACAGCTGGTGATGGTACATCCAAAACATCCTCGCAAGCTTCTTCGTTAAGGGTTTGCAACGCTCCGCAAATCATTTGTTCCTCCAGTGTCACCTAAATCCATATCCGAGAGAGTGATACAGGGAAAAAGAGCACACAAAAATCATAAGTAACTTGTCGGTTCAGTTGTCGTCTCAACACTCCCTCCCCCCGTATCTCAAATATACGGACCAACCTTTCGTTACACACATTAGAGTCTTGCTTATAAAAGGCACGATTAAACATGGCTCTAGTCTAGTTTGGAGTGCAAAAAGTAATTTTAAGAGGTCCTCGAAAGGCTTTACCTGGAACTGTTTCCATTTTTATTATTTTTGTCGTTGCAGCAATTGGAAAAAAATTAATGCTCGCATTAGCCACTTTTTACCTCGAAATAAATGCGAATTGGTGTAGACGGCCAGATTAGAGCAAGCATTGAGATTTTCGAAATGAGAACGTTTTCATTTTTAACGAACTAGAAATAAATCTCTTCATGATACGAAATATATCGAGACTCGAAAAATGAATGAGTAAAAATATAATTAATAATCAAGAAACAGGTTCTTCTCCGACAAACGAAGAAAATTTCGTGAATTATATTTTTTGTTCCCCAAAATCTCCAAATAAAACGTGTAGCAGAATTTCATCGAGCTTACAACTAAAAAATCACGTGACTTCGAGTTTTTGAATTCGTATATTTGGCTTGTAACTATTCGATCACCCAGACCGTCTCACCTGTTTTTCCATAATAGATTGTTTTGTTTGATCACGTCTTGATGGACCGTCGGTTCTCGACGTTGTTTTTTCTTTCTCGACGTGATTCGGCACTCGTGGTACATTACCCTGTGACGTGTGTTCTACGTATGGAGAAAATTCCGGAAAAAACATTTACAAAACTCCGAATTGAGCTCGAGATATAGTTGCAAATCGATTATTCGAAGTATATGCCGATAATTATTGCAAATATCAATGACGCTCATTGCGATGGAGTTTTAAAGTGGAAATGTGGCTGAAAATGATCTCACCCTTACGCGCTAGTTCCTCATGCCCAACAGAAAATCTAACGCTACGAGATCCTTCTTCGTTTGCAGTGAAGCTCGACAATTCTTGTTCTCTCAAGGAAACGATAACCATCCTGAATAACTCCCAGTCGCCGAAGCCCATTCTCAATACCTGTACAGAAGATCGAGTAGCAAAAGTATTACAGGCTTTTGGGAACTTTTATTCATCGGAATTCGAATAGGATTTTTAATTTTACCTCTTTCAAGTCTTGCAAAGTGCAATGAAGCAAAACTCTCCCATTGATATTATTGTCTCTGACGAGACTTTTGTAATCATCGATTCTGTTGGGATTTAGATCGTCGATTTTTTCTATAAGCTCGCAAACTCCATTGACGGTAAGGCTCGCCAGTCGTGTCTCTAAAACTTCCATCTGAGGAGGAAATATTAATTTGTAAGATAAATACTTATTGGCCAATTGTTGGCGGATCGTTCGAGCTTAGAAAGTTCCTTTATTTATAGAATTCCGTACCGGTAACGTTGTCGTTGCTGACAGAGGTTTCGGCCCGGATTCCGGCGGTGGCATCCACATAGGGGGTTGCCAAGGGAAGGGAGCTTGGAGAGGCCATCCGGGTAGAGGTGGCGGCTGGTAATTTTGATTCTGCAAACTCGGATTTCTCGTGAGCTTTGGTCTTGCGCTGTGTCTGTTACCGTTCATTTGATCGCCGAACCCGGCGTAATGATTTTGTTGTTGTTGCTGCCAGGAAGGCCCTGATTTGTACATGCTGTAGTAATTATCCTCCTCCATGCTTTGCTGTTCCTCTTTTATTTTTTTCTTTATGTACGGATCGAGGTTGATGGTAAAAGGTAGAAAAACTTTCATGTCGCTGACGAGAAGACTCGAACGATGAAACGTGAGAAAGACGTCCAGTTTACGTTCGTCCCTGTCCATCTCTAAGAGCGGTTGAACGTCTTTGAGAACGGGAATTTGCGGCCTAACTCTGAATGGAGAGAAAATAAAACAGCGAAATATGAATATTGTTCAAAATTTCGAACGCTTGGGAAGCAAGAGGTTCCACCTTTTCTACAGTTTTTTCGTCAACACTGCAAAGTGCATGAAATTATTTTTTGAAGGACTCACTTGTCGTAGAGACTTTTCAAGGATGTAGAATCGTCGAGACTCTCCTCGTACATATCATAGTGGAGAATAAGCCAAGAAGTTCTGAAGGGCCATTGCTCAGTAATGTTGATCCAACTAGCGAGGTGATACCAGTTGAAATCGATTTGGAATGCTTTTAACAAACGACCAGTCACGTAAACGACATTCATGAGACGTCTCATACTTCGTGGATTAACGTCGCTGAAGTAATCATCGGTGAGGAGCATTTTATTCAAATCTTGTGCACCTCCCAGTCTGTTCAAATTACTGCCGATACTGCTGGCGATCGATTCACTGAGTCTCAGTTTTCTGCTGCCTTTTCTGCTCGGTGGTTTCAATTTTTCGTTGCTATTCATAACGCTCGATTCGGTGCTGAGTCTTCTATTCGATACCGAGTGGTGCATCGCGTTTGACGTCGTATAATTCACGCTCTCTTCGGCCTCGTTCCACGTCGTTTTCTTACCGTGCTGAGCCGTTTGTTGCGCTACTTTAACCTTTCGCAATCCACTGTTTTGCAAATAGAATGGCAGATGCACCATATTTCGCAAATAATCGTGACCTCCGATATTCGATTCGGAAAAGAGTCGACGACTGTTCACCTCCACCGCCTGGAAACCAAACAACGAATATACAAACATCGTTTAAAACTGTTCCAATATTTTTACAACCAAAAAATTACAAATTAAACAAAAACCGAGCCAAGGGTCTCGAGATTTCTCACCCTTGCAATTATGTGGGGATCGATGGCCAGAATAACGACAAACGGACAATTATTGTCGCTGAATAAAGCCTGCATCGCATCGAGCACGAGTAACACTTTGTCCTGCTCGCAACTGTCGAGCCCATCAACAATAACGACCAATCTGCTCTGTTGAGATGTAAAACTGTCCAAGCATTTCACCTGCGTTTCAGAAAGCATCGATTGAATTAAATTGAAATTTGGATGTTGATTTTTATCGTATGAAAATGTTATTTCCGGAAAATGACGGAGATAAAAGGGCAGGAAAAGAAACGAACTCGACAGAGCTTCACGGAAAAATCAGTAAAACTTTGAAATCGTCGCAGCATTTCCCCCGAAAAAGTGGAAACTACTTACCATTTCAGTCATCAGATTAACTTCACTTTTTAGCGTTTGTATGAAACCCTCACTCTTGACTGTCTCGAGTTTCGAAATGCTGTGTTGCAGATGTCTTCGTTGAGAGAAAACAATAGCCTTAAGGGTTCTACTCCAGGTGTACAAATTGGCTATGAGGCTGAATGCCAACAGCAGCACAACCGCAATCATGATAATATGTGCGGTAACGCGTTTGACTTGTGGTCTGCGAAACAAACGTAAACTTGTAAATTCCGAAAAGACAAACATTTTCAAGGTTTGCACCTTTAGAGTTTAGGGATCGCTACTGGAACGTACTCATCCTGTTTTAACTCGATGAGATAAATCGTCAGTACGGAAACACCAACGAGGAAGCTAGCGAAGCAAAATTCAAAAATAACGATGTACGGTAAGCAACAAACGTGTCGCCATTTCCACGAGGTCGTAGATTTCACTGGTTTCGGTTTGAAGGCGCGATAAAGACGCGTCGCGAAAGATCCGAAATCATTTTCTATCGAATCGTAGAGCGAGCCGACCATCTGTGCCACGGCGTTTTCACCCGCTGAAGTCGTACCAACTCGAGTCTGATCGGTAAAGTAAAATTTAATCGGTTGGATCGTCAAACCATCGTTGAGCACACCGGTCGGTGGGTGGCAGAATATCACTTGGAGCAATAGCTTTAGGGAGTTTAGCTTTATCGTTAATCCTACGGTGAAGTTGTACGGCCAGTACCAATCGTATCTAAAAATGAAAATTACAACAAATATCCTGAGAGCAAAGAAAAAAGGCACAATAATTTCATGCAAACGGATTTTTCGTTCGTTGAATTCCATCAATTCATCTTAACGATTTTGTATATGTTTATCGAAAAATAATTAGCTTAACGACGTTGATAATATTTTTAAATAATTATTGCTCAAAGTTTCCCATTTCCGAGCTAAAAAGTTGGTCGCTTCGTTATTCACGTATTCGTACAAACGAACCAACAAAGAACGTGGTAATGAATTGTAAAGTTCAACGAATTTATAACCCTGTTGTTACTAACAATTACTTAATTACGTTAAGTTTTAATTAGCTCAATGTCGACACTCTCATTATTAAATTCCTCCGAACAATCGTTTAAAGGAGATTATCCTTACCTTTTGTTCGCATACCAGACGAGAAAGAGGAATATGTACACAATGCTAATTATCGCCACACCCGAGGCAACACCAATTATCCAAGATTGTAATGCAAGTCCTATCGTCATTCCGATCAACAGAGAAACGTGAGCAGTTACGACAAACAGTAGCGATGAAAATTGGAACACTGGGTCTATCCATTGTCGAGCAAAGTTTTTCATCTCCTCTGTGAACATAAACATTTTTGAAAAGCTATCGATAATGTTACTTACTCAATTGAAGAAATAAGAATTTCAGTCCTATTTTTTTTTGTTCAACTTTTCATTCGATTGTTTACCCATTTTGAACAATGCACACTCTTACAGTTTATTTTGAATATATTTTCGAAAGGGTAATCTGAATCAATGACCAACCTCGTAATTTATTCAA
The DNA here is from genome assembly GCA_030522525.1 of Campopleginae sp. 14b. NCBI lineage: Eukaryota > Metazoa > Arthropoda > Insecta > Hymenoptera > Ichneumonidae > Campopleginae sp. 14b. The sequence goes on along the minus strand of JAPYYS010000063.1, from coordinate 114,885 downwards.
TAAAAAGGATTTCCCAGAACCCCATTTCGCATAAAGTCCAACGGTTATTGGAGTCGACAGTGATGGCTCACTGAGGATATCTGCTAATGCACTACTGTATAAATCATACCCAAGCATATTTTCATTGTCCTCGTTCGTGTTGAGACGACCTGCAAAATACATTTTGTCACGGTAATTCCACTTTCACAATAAAATTATAACTAAAGTGAATGAACAATCAAAATGTTCCCTTCCAGTGCATACTGTGTCATCTTGATGCCAACAATTTTCTGTCACTGATTGTTTGACGATTCAAATGAATACAACGATTTAAAAAACACCTTGGGTCAGGTTGACCCAATATGAACGTATAGGATGTGTGCACTCAAAGGATTGGGAATGAGACTGGCAAAAATATTTTGGAAACGAACCCAATCATCGAATTAAAATGCATAAAATTGAAGAACGAATTAAATTATATCGCGAGCTGAATAATTCGAAATGCTGAATATCGTAGAGAGTAATAAAAATATTCTGGCTAGGAAAATCGGAAGAGAATACTTACGAGCGCCGAAGATTTGTCCCAAAATAGTTTTCGGGTGTTTAAAATCAATGTTGTACGGTGTCTCGCCTTGTCTATTGGGTCGGTAAAGCAATTGACTGTTTTTCGGATTTCTTAGGAGTATTTCAACGATAGCTTTCGATCTTGCTCTCATAGCTATGTGCAATACCGTGTCGCCTTTTTTATCGGTAGCCGAAACTTTGGCTTTCTTGTCCAGCAATAATTGTACAATTTCGGCATTTCTCGATCTGACTGCTCTTAACAACGGAGTGTCATCGTCCTTCGTCGCTATTTCCAAATCGGGGTTAGCGTTAAGTAACAATTTCAGTATTGGTGTGTTTCCTTTTTCCACGGCTATGTAAGTCGCTGTTTTCTTGTCCTATAAAACAAAAAAATAGATAATCAGAAAAAAATGATAAAATAAACATTAAAAATAAAACGACCCGAATTTTCCATAAATATTTCGTTTTTCTTTCCATTCACTTGAGAAAAACGGAATATCAGCTCTCCCGAAATACTGGACGAACGTCATCTCGTAATTGATGAACAACCACGTGCGAAATTCAATAACTCGATAAAATGAACGAACGAAATTCTATCGACTAAAAATTCAAGACTTTTGAGAATGAAAAAAAAATAATACAGTTTACATACCTTTCCAGCGATATCGACATCAGCGTACTTTTTGAGAAGAGCCTCAACAACGGAACGATGTCCACCCTTAACTGCATGGATAAGATTGGTATCACCGGCTCGATCTTGAATGTTGATGTAAGCCCCGGCATTCAAAAGAGCACTAGTAATTTCGTGATAACCTTCGCGAGCTGATATGGCTAAAGCTGTGCAGCCGTCCTTATCGAGAGCATTTACATTCGGTTTGTGCTCCAATAACAAAATAACAACGTCAACGTAGTTGCCAATCGTCGCTACGATTAATGGAGTCCACGAGTACTGTAAATTCAAGCAGAAAAAATGCTCGGGAAAATGAATACAAACGATTGAAATGTTCGGATTATTATACGAGAAAATTATATTATTTCAAATTTTGTGACTGACTGAGGTCCATGAAATCGAAAAAAATTCATGAAACGTAAACGAATTTTCTGGGAACTGAGTTTTGTCGAAAATTTTCAAAAATATCTCATCTTCTTATTCACGTTCGGCTTGGACCGATACGAGGCAAAATCATTTTTTATTTACTTACCATACCCGCGGTATCGACGTTAGCACCAGCTTTGAGAAGAGCATCGACTATTTCGACGTTGCCCTTTCTCGCTGCCCAAACAAGGGCTGTAGTCCCATACTACCGGAGTCAAAGAAAAAGAGTTGGAAAGAAACCATAAACTTTATTGTATTCCATCTCGTATGTGAATTTACAAACAAAAAAAATACTTAATTTTTTAAATGTAAATATGAAAAATTGAATGTGTGGGGAAAGAAGAAGAAAAAAGTGCAAACCTTATCACCAACATTGACTTTCGCACCGTGGGCGATTAAAGCTTTGACGATTTCGACGTATCCACGTCCCGAGGCCCATAACAACGAGGATATGTGATAATTTCCATGAGCATTTACATCGGCCCCGCGGGCCAGGAAAGTAGTCACCGTAGCTGTGTGACCTTTATACGTTGCCCACATAAGAGCCGTCCATCCGCCCTGAACCAAAATGGAGCATTTATTTTTGAACGGAAAAAAAAAAAAAAAACTGAATAATCGATGATTCCCTCGGACAATTATAAATTCTACGATCATTACATGGAATTCCTCGAACACACGGAGATTATAAAATTGATTGAAGCCATAGAACGTAAAAAATATTTGTCTTTTTCTTTGAGGAAACTTTGAAGAGAAAATGAATTTCTAACCACGTCGCGGTGCTCCAAGTCAGCTCCGTGTTCCAAAAGCTCGACACAGACATCCGTGTGTCCTTCCTTCGCTGCACACAACAGGGCACTCCAGTTGTCCTACGAACAGCATTTTCGTCAACGAAAAACAATTTCTAAAGCTTCGCAAGGAGCTGAATGCAGCAAAATGTTTTGTTTTGATTTTTCTTCTGAATTTTCGACTTACTCCATCATCGGCATTGACATCGGCCCCGTGATTAATGAGCTCCCTGACAAAGTGTATTTTTCCTTTGGACGCAGCAAGTATGAGAACCGTGCCGCCATTCTGACAGAAAAAAAACAGAACCAAATCGATAAAAATAAATTTCCTGACAAAAACGGGTACGCGATCAGTTTGTGGCTTCGATGGTCTTCCAAGTCGAGCAGCTTTGGATAAAGCCAGTACTCGGTTGGGTGACCACTTCGCCAAACACTGCCTCGTGCACCGATTGCTAAGGTGAAGGTAATTATTGTGAGATTTCGATCTATTCGAGTTGGAAAGGTCAAAGTTAATGTACAAAGTGATTATTAATCATTCTTAATTGTTGGATTAATTAAAAACAAAGTTGGAAATCCAGGGACGAGAATGAAAACAAGTCTTGGGTTCGAGGGGATGAAGGAAAAGAGATTTTTTTTTGAATAATCAATGATTAATGAAACGAATAATTACCTCGTCTCTATCATCAATTTGAATCCTTTTGTTTTCAAGAAAATTTTGTAAACCAGCGAGATTGTCGTCGGCTATGTAGCTGGCGAGCGGTCTGTAGCAGAGTGAAACCATCGAGTCCGTCCGATGGAGAGTCTGTCATAGAAAAGAAAAGAAAAACAAAAAAAAAAACAATGGACAATCGAACAATCACAATCTGCGAATATGAACGTAAACACAAATTTATTAAATTCTATTAATTTAAGGATAAAAATGGCGAGCGCATTTTGAGGCGGTTACGACGAAGATTGGTGGATTGCACATCGAGATCGTCAATGTGGTTAAGATATACTATTATCAAGTTAAAAAAAAACGAATAAATATTAAGAGCTCAAAACGAAAGATAAAAAATTGCCAAGGCAAGCTGAAGCTGCTGACGACAAACCAAACGATTATTGGTCAAACGTTATTGTTTCTTCCAAACGCTCAAACTTTCTTAATCATCCACAAAGAAGAGATGAGAAAGAAAAGAAAATGTAACAAAAAACAACAGGGTGAGAAGCGCGAGAACGTACGCTCAGCGATACGTTGACGTCGTACTCCGTGGCGATGCTGTTCATCCAGGATATTATTGATAACTGCATTTTTCTAATTATATTGAAGAAATAAATAAAAAGTATAAGAAATAAGCCTTGAGTTTTGAGTCGACGGGTGCATCGGTTTATTTCCTATCCGATCGTCTCGTTTCTGGACGTGTTACGTACTCGACGTTATCAACGATATGTTTGCCATTAAAGATTCACTCGATCGGGTATATATACGTGGGAGAATTTGACGTTCATGCGCTTGTGTAAGATCGAGAAAGAAAGGCCACTTGCAGCATTAAAATGTCCGATCGATGTGTGTCGAGGACCATTATAATTATAATATTCCGATTATGTGCATGAGTGAGATATAAATATATGCCCACAACTGCTCATAAGACTTTCTTCTCTCGTCTATGGCCATTTTTCATACGAGCCCAACGCAAGTTTTTCTCTTATACTTTTTTTTTTTGCATCTTCCTTTTCTCCTTCTTCTTCAATTCGTTAGACAGCGCATCATGCCTAGCCGGCGAACACTCGTTGCATCACGATTATTCACTCAGCAACAAAAATCCAGTCATAATTCGTCATTTTTCAGACGAATCAAATTATAATCCTACACCGGAAAACTAAACTTGTCCGATGACCACGAGTTTTCATGGATAACCGTAACTTCGGTTGGGAGCCGTTCGTTGCAGAGGAAATCGTTTAGAAATTGAAGCGATTGAGTGTGCTTGGCAGATTGAATCTAATTTTCAAAAGTAAAACGTTGTGACGAAAAATAAAGACACCGATAATTAGTGAAAGTGTTTATTAAGCTAGAGCGACATGCCAATCGTGTGCCACGATCAGGTCTGCATAGAATATACGAAGTTAAAGATAGTTATGACGTTTTATTAAAAAAGGATCATTAAAAATCATCATTTGTGTACATGGAGTAATCGTTATGTTTTGATACGAGCATTTTCATTAGTGGAATATAAATCGAGCGAGGAAGATTTCAATCTCACAAATCGGATCGATCCTATTCGATTTTAGTGAAATTTGAATCACGAAAACATTAGAGTAGAGAAAACAAAAATTGTGAGCAAACCAGCGAAAGCTCTGTTAATTGTTTATATTTTTTTTCGCACACTCAAATGACTAACCATCTGGGAGTGCCTTCTAATGCCAAAATTGAATTTCCGACCGGTGCCCTCGGTGCCGCTTCCAGTAAAGGTGAAGCTCGGCACGTGTATGTGTGGGAAATGTACACCGAGGGAAGAGTGATGATGATGGTGATGATGATTTTGTTGATTTTCATGATTATGACGAGTTGATTTATCGCTCTCATCAGCTTCCGTTGCAGTTGCGACGTTGGACCAAGAGTGTGGTTGAGGCAAATGTAAACGAAGGAAAGGCAATCGTGACTTACGTCTGCCGGTTGAAAAGCGTACGTTTGAGTCATACGTGTTTACATCGTCGCTGAGATTCGTCGAGCAAATTGAAACGCTGCTCGGAGTGGCGCTTCGGCCATTGGTGTCGTGAACGGCCGATAAATCAGTGGGAAGAATCGAGCGAGACGTGCCATCGGAAATGCCGAGTAAACTCGTGGCAATGCTCGAGCCAATCGCCGCGTTCGTAATGCTCGATTTTCTTAAATTTGCGTTTTTATTCATCAGCAACATTGGACTCGCTATTTCCATGCAGATTTCCCGTTTTTCCATAAACCCAGTTTTCACACCGTTCACGCCTACGACTTTCGAATCGTTCGTCAAAAAATCTGGACTCGATACCGATTCCTTAAAAATTTTCGATTGCTCGACTATTATTTGACTGTTTTTTATCGTCGATCGATTTATTTCGGCGTCCACGTGTGGCATCGTCACGTCGTACACGTGATGATGCCGATCTTCTGCCACTTTTGGTACTTCGAGATATTTCCTCGAGCCTGTAGTGTCCGTTGTTGGAAAGACGAATTTTGATATCGTCAACTCATCGTGAGCCTTTTTCTCGCCTGACGCAACTGCGTGATTTTTCATACTGATATATGGCAATTTTATGAGAACTGTATCATCTTTTACTTTACGAGAAATAATATTTTCAGTGATTAGCTCGTTGCTCGATCCATTCGGCGATCCGTCCAGTCTCGGCGACTCTTCATGACTTTTCATTGGTAAGTTAATCAGTTCATCGCCACTGGTCGTTCTCAAGGAGGATATTTCGTTAGCGATTCCATTATTTTCCAAAAATGTTTTCTTCTCATCCCCATCATTAATCAAAGATACACTTTTCTTGATTAAATCGCGAGAATTTCTCGCACCGCTTTTGGATTCATCGACTTTTTGAGAAATACAGGATTTTAACGAATTTCTTGATCCATCGCGACTCTGAATCAAACGGGAAGAGATTGATCGATCGTCGTTCTCTTCTTCCTCGTCCTCGTCGATTTCGATGCGAAAATTCGCACTCGAAATTCTCTTGTTTTTATCGTCAGCTTTCCGCATGGCATTCTTCACTGCTTTTTAAACAATAATCCAATAATACCGTCGCGTCAAATTCGAACTCAAAATCATAAGCTATCAATCACTTCCAAATTGTATTTTCATTAAAATAATAAATTAGAAGAGGATTATGGGTGCTCGTTCGATTCCTCGCATAAATCTTCGAGATGGCTGTTTGGTAAATCAACGAGACTTTCTTTATCGTCGTAGTTGATTGTGAATGCTGCGAAAAAAAAATTATTACACATTTATATTTATGGATGATAAACGAAACGATGAGGAAAGGATAGAGCTCAACCGACAATCATTTAAAAAACGCAGCACGAGGAAATAAAATTCAACAAACGAAACGAGTCAGAGGTTGGAAAAACTAGAGCTAACTATTTGCAATAGTGCATGAGCTCTCGATCCAAAAACCAAATAAATCGACGGAATCTTACCGCACGTTTCATATCCTGGGAAAATATCAACAACCGACAATCTGCCAACCATCAAATAGTCAATGAAAAATACGACATCAAATATTTCCATTCATATTTCAAGAAATGGAATCCAAAACTTTTCAAGTTTTTTTCCTAAACGAGCGGCTGTCGTTTCGAAAGTAACTGATAAAAAAAAAACGATGCAATGAATTTATTGAGAATCTTTTATCAAGAGAAAAGAACCGAAAACGCAATAGAATTTTTTCGGGCCAATAAAAATTCATCGCAGTCATTTTGTTGATTGAAAAGTAGCAAAGAAATTGAAAGTGATGTAAATTTCACTACCATATCGGAATTGATGGAAAGACAACGCGACAAGAGATCGCGCGTCGTTTCAAACTCGTGCGTGATTCTTCTACGCGTACACGTGATCACATGTATAGAGTGTTCAATGTCGAATAATAAAAATCGTTGATCGACTCTGATTGATACGAGGAACTACTATTCACTCCCTGGATCATAATCCTCGATCTATGGGGCACGTCATAGTGATTTTTTTTTTTTTTTTCGTGCATTGGGAATTGAAATTAAGGCCACTAGTATTTCCGTCGCTTTACTGGAGCATGAACGTCCACGTTCGAGAATCACAATAAACTATAAAAAGGGACGAAATAAGTTTTTTCACTGATTGCATTCTCGAGAGAAAATAAGGACACAGGAACGTCCAAGTTTTTTTTTATTGACGTGCTATGTAACACGTCGTCCCAAAAAAAAACGTAGAAAAATGTAATATTTCCTCTTTGTACGACAGTTGTGTCAATACTCGTATACGAGAATTACTGTCATATAAATATAAAACCGACAGGTCGGGAGATTGAAGCCTTTCAATGACATCCGCCGAAACCTGCGGTTCAGTGTCGTAAATAAGGTGTTTTTGAAAAAAAAAAATTTCATCGCGGTGCGGCAACGAATTATGGAACAATGCACGATCATTGATGATGAAATGTATAAATAATAAAAAAAAATGATGACCGATTAAGATACTGAATAAATATTCAATCACAAAAAATAAAACAATCGTTTAAGATAAACTGTTACAGGAAATTGATGAATGAAATGTTTCGATATAATCCGCGTTGGATTCGATTTGTTTTTCATCACTTTGTCGACACATTGTCATACGACCAATAATGTCTTGATGCATTCGAATTAATTGGAATTAATTAGAAGGAATCACTTGAGGAAGAAAGAGTAATTAGAATCGAACCTTCGAGAGGTTGGTGAGGCGTAACATTTTTTCCAAATTCCTCGTGGACATGTTGGAAAAGTTGCGACGTCGGTAGGACGATCCAAAAGTATCCTCGATAGTTAGGACGACTCACAATTGTTATTTCACAAAAATACGCGTTACGATCGTGGCTGAGGATTGATTAGTATTTTGAGCCTCTTTATTTTTTGCTCACGGTTTAAACATAATTGAAAATTGACGCGAATAGCGAGAACGTGTGACGATCTTACGAGAGAAGATGCTCGTCTCCCGAGAGCGACGAGAAGCAAAAAGATTCAAGTTGGGTATCGCAACGACATATATATCGTAGTGGGATCCAGAAAGCTTAATGTACACACACCAACTGCTCTATATCTCGTGTGTATCAATAGAGCATCGTGTATAGTTGGTCGTTGTATCTTATGTACATTTTATATATAGGAATTAAAAAACGACGCACACACGAAGGAGGGAACGTGGGACACAAGAAACAGTAGTTTAGTTGCTCCAGGTTCGTGTAACCGACTAAACACACTGATGTAAAACGCATTACAGACCTCCACCATATCTCTGTCTAATGGATACCCAATTGTTTTTTAATTGATTGATAAGCGAACTTTTTCTAAGACAACATTCTACACACTAGTTTAGAGTGACATTAGAGCCGATTAAATCGACAAAAATACAACTTTCGTCACGATGAAGTTTGCGTCATTGGAATGCAAGGAATTTCTTGTTTTTCTCTCACAGAATTCAAAATTTTCAAGCAATGCTCGGCTGAGAAAATTCTCAAATATTCTTTTGGCATTGAATCCCTAAAATTACGAAAAAAAAAAAAATAATCAAAGTTTGGAGACAATATATTTCATTTCGCACTATCGAAACTATGGATGCGTTTTCTAAAAATATTGCCTGAATTTTCAGACGATTTGTCAGGTTGAAAAATGATCGCTTTTGTCTCATGTTCAGGAAATTGTAACGTTCTCGTAATTACGACATTTTTCAATATCTGCTTTGGTAATGTACCGCGGTGGGGTGACGAAGCAATCACACATCCAACAATTGTTGCGCAATGGAAAATGCATTGAAAAAGTAAACAGAATTTTGGCGCGAGGAGAAAAGGAAAACAAATGGATTTTTAAATTGTTTGTGTTTGACAAAATGAAGATTTAAAGCGGTTATTTGTTTTGATCGTTAACGCAGAAGATTAATTGCAAAATTAAATATTTATTCTTCGAAATAAAAACATTTATACGATATTTGGGCGATTTCCTCGGTTTCAATAACGACTGGGTGCGAAATAAAATACAAACGTAAGAGTAATTTTTTCCTTCGCAGAGTTTTCGTATAGCCTCGTGGGTTAGTTGCACTCGAAAGAATTGATTGGCTCGGCAAATTAGCAAAGTGACCGTCTCATTAAAATGAGAGAGCGCGAAATGTGAACGGGCTCAAGCGAGGTCGTATACGTAAACATACGTTATAAAAGTTTACACGCATTATCGTAACAACTAGCGTGCGCGCGGCTTAGAAGCCAAAGAGCCTGAAGAAAAGAACCGCAGAGTTAAATGGGAGGACCGAGAGCCAGAAAAGCTAACGCAGTATATGCAGCGATGAGCCGCTCGTTGTCTAAATAATTACTCCAATAAATCCCCTTTATTTGGTAGCGTTGATTACTCCGCGGACGCCTCTCGTTCTATATGCACAACGTATCGTTCTTCTCGAGGGCAAAGCCTCACAAATTTTCTCTACCAACAACAACGCTCGCCCGTGCAGAGAGGACCTTCTCGCCAACTCAATGGAAAATTACAATCGTCAACGTATACTCACGCGATGGGCAAAATCCTTGATTTAATGATAATATCAAATTGGATCGTTCGTGACCCAATAAAATACGAGTAATCAAACTCTCACGATCACATTCACTCTTTCTGATAGATTCAGCCATTATTTTCGTTTCAAAAATTTCCCATTTCTCATTTAATCATAAGCAGCACTTTTGAGATCAAGCTCGCACAAAAGTTTAAACAAAAAATGGGGAAAAAGGTTTTTAACGCGCAACATTCGATCGCGATCAAAGCTAATGCTACCGACTAAATAAATAATGCAATTCAGAACAAGTTGTAAACGAGTATTTGATTAATAAACATGACACTTTGTTTCTCGGTAGGCGTGTTCGAAAATTTGCGACAATTGTCAAGGTGCCACATCGTTGATCATCGTAAGTACATCACGGGATTTTGGTTTCAAGACATCAAAGCCGTGTATCACAGACGAGGTAGGCGATATTTAGCTAAATTTTGGCACGTCCTCACGCTCTCTACCTCGTGTTAAACAAATTTGTAAAAATAAAAGGGAATATTTGCAGCCAACGATTTCATTGAGGAAGTTTCATTCAACTGGCTCATCGTAAGCCTAAATTTACCATTTGCGTTGCATCGGTGCACGGTGAGAAACGAAACGGAAAATTAACGTTAGCCTAACTTTTCGCAATACTCACTTCGTACAGTAATGAATTTCTTGAAATTGGAAAAAAATGATAATCCATTTAAACGACCAAACGAAACACAAAATCAAACGCATTTGTTCATGAGCCTGAAGGTTGCATCGACGCAATGCCACGAAATGAAAAAAAAAAAATGATTCGTCACTTTTTTTCCATTTTTTTTTCTTAATTTGCCTCTTGCCTTTTCGTAAAATGAAAAAGTGACGAATTTCTTATTATTATTATTATTATTTGTATTTCGTGGCATTGCGCCCATGCAAACTTCAGGCTCACATTTGATTATAATATCAAACAATGGTCGCTTGTTGAATAATAAATATTTTAAATAACACTCGATCGTTCAAGGAATACCTAATTTCAATACCTGTTTGCTTCGATTCCAGAACGACTTAACAGCTTGATGACAAGCTTGAATCGATCCATAGGAGGATCTGCTGGGAGCGTTAGAGCGAAAAAGTGACAAGAGGCTGGACGAGCTAGCGGAACTGTTGCTACCGAAACTCCTGCGATCGGCATTGTTACGTTGCGGTAAAAGAGACGATTGTTCGTTCGGTTGACTCGCGTTTATATCATCTTCGTCGATGTTGAGCTTGACTTCCATAGTATAGCAATTTCTCTCTGCCCAAATAATCTTAATCCCCACTCGATCAAAATTTATCGATAACCGAATACTGACGTCACTCCCCAAGCGAAAACACGTTTATAGGAAAGGATTCTCAAAGATCGATAACGTCGAACACCGAAATGAACTTAATATTTGTTTCGGATTGCATTAAAATCGTCAAGCCTGTTTATGGTGTTTTTCCAGATGGTTTATGGGCAAATAATCCAAAAGTTATGAACATTCGGAATTTTAATATTTTATTAAATCGCAATATTATGACGGACACGTGATTTTGATTTTTAAATGATTAATTGTGGATTTACAAAGACAGTTTTTGTCATCTACAGGTGTTCGATCGAGTCCGCTTTTTCTTTCGGTAGTCAGTGCAAATAGATGTCACTTTGATGCGCGGCATGATACTTTTCTCTGTATAATTATGTATTACTTTATCTCACTCTCCACGTCGAGGATCTTGCTTTGCGATATGAATGACGAGCTTGTCGATCACAGGAAAAATAATTTCTTCGCGTATCGGAGACGTGTTGAATTTTTTTCAACAGCACGACACGTTGTGACCTTCACGAGATAACGTTGAATAACGGTTAAATTTTGCGCGGAATCTCTGCGGATTTACGGTAATTTATTAACGTGCAATTATCGGGAGAAGCGGACGGGAATCGCGGAGCAAATTTTTGATGGATTTGGTCCCGATTACGAGAAATATTAATCGGCTCGACAGTCGTTCGGCACTTCGCGGCGCTTAGTCGATTTTTAACCACAAGACACGATGCATTTTACGTTTAAAAAATCGTTACATAATCCGTTTCGGTCTTGCAAACATTTACGGAGCTAAATTCGGTAGAGTTCGGTACTAAACTGCTTCGATTCTCGCGGCGGAATACACTGGGATTAAATGATGACGGACGTCAATCTCCCCGAACTCCTGGTCACAACAGGCCCTGATAACAAGTTACAATAATGGCCACCGACTCAAAGATACACTATCTTGAACGTCTGCTTTCTTGTGAAGAGGAGAGAAAATGTTTCGTATCGTATTTCATCGATAGAATAAGAAAAAGGTTCGAGTCAGTTGTTCGAAAGAAAATAATAATCGAGTAAGATTCGAATGACAGCTAAATAATGATTCATATGTGGGTAATTAGTCACGAAACGTATTCGCTCACTCGTTGCAAAACGTTGAAATTAATGGAATCAGAGACAAGAACGATGACGTGAACTTTGAGGTCGATTCGTTCAGGGTCGAAAATAAATTTGCAAAATATTGATTTTCCGACAAGTCTCATGTGTTTGTACGTCTTTAGAGCATGCGGCCTGACCTGAATACTTCGAAAAGTTTAATAAATCAATGATGCTGGATTCATTGCTCCGCGCCATATCGCCACGAAATAAATTGAATTCCTAACGGTTGATTGCCAACATGGAATTTCAATTAAAACGTGCCTCCTTCGTGGCCAGTGCAATTTCCAAATATTGAGAATTCTATTTTTTGTGTGTTTTTGACTAAATCTTCGAAAATAACAAAATGTACGAGAAATTTAATGAAACCGATCAGAAAAAAGAAATTTTCCGTCTTGGACGAAAAATAAATAATCGGGTCACTACGATCGAATGTTAATTTTCAATTTTAGTTGGTATACCGAATTGTATGACACATATGTGGGTCAGGGTGAATGGGAATTGCACGAATGAACGCAAAGGCATTTTTCAATTTTCATGGCTTAAGAAAACTCGTAGCATTAGTCATGACAATGTGCCACGATTTATTAATCCACGTACGTTGAGTCTGCCAAAAGCGTCGTCGTCTACGACAGAGCACGACGGCGAACGACGAAGATGACGGGAATAAAAATCAGGGCCCACCCAAAGGATCACTGCAAGAATAAATATGCATCTTGTGCGAGACTACAAATTACGTTTTCGGAATACGATATACCCGAAACGAATGTATAGCAGAAAGTTCACGATATACGTTTCTCCATCCGAGTAATTCTCGACTATGATGAGATCGAGAGATCACATTTAATTGGCACATCGCGAGATGAAGAATAAGCGAATCCGGCCAAATGTATTTTCGGTTTGAATATGTTCTCGGGATACTTTGTGACATGCCGGACAAATATTTTTGTCTCTCGATTATACCGTCTCGTCTTCCATTCTCGAATACACTTCGTTCTATCCTACATCGACGATTATTATGCAATTATATATAACTTTGAAACTATACGTTTCATCGTTGTACAAATTCAAACTTGAACCTCGTAACGTTTCGATTAACAATTTTTTATTTTTAATGGAGGACTGCATTCCTGGGGAAAGGGGAACTAGAATTCAAAAATTTGACGACCCGAAAGTAAATCATTTGCATTTAGCAATTATTTTGGCAGCGATTGAAAACCCTGGATAGCTAATTACTGTAATGAATAATGCCTCCCACATATAAATGCAAAAACTGAGGCTTTTTAAAATAAATTCATCAATTTTTATCGCTCGTACAGTAAATGGTTTTTAAATACCCTGATGTGTCGATAACACATATCGTTATCATCTTGCTGTTTTACTGATAAGACGGCTATTAATCTAAGACGTTTTTACGCGTAGCCTCTCCTCCAAAATTCTTAGGGAGATTCGGAAATCGAAGAATCTTAGTCACGAATCAGTTTTTTATTCCAATCTCGAGCACGTGAACAAATATGATTTCCACATTTCAAGAAATGTCGAATTTTTGGAACGCATTTGGAACGCAAATGGATATTATTCTTCTAAACCAATTCAGCGAGGATTCGTGCGAAGTATTTCGCGCATAAGATCGTTAAAAAAAAAACTTTTTTTCACTGTTTTCAAGCTTGGTATTTGACGTTCAAATGATTAATTACCGCAACCACCTGAAGCCACTTTTTGTAGTTTACCCAAAAATAATGATTTATAAATATTTATTTATTCTGCTAACATTGATTAACGACAAAATAATAATTTCATGAACGTACGAGAGCTGCTCAAGTTTACCTCGTGAAAACGATGCTCGATACGTTGCACGATGTCCTGAGATCGTCCCTTAAAAATAGCGAACTGATTTCTTCGATGATCTCCATGATGAATCACCGGAATATAATTTCGCGGGCTTGACACTGTCGTTTTTGATCTCACGTGTGACATTTTTTTCGACCAAAATTCGATTAAAAATCGGAAAAGTCACTTCGCAGAATCACCACTTGCAGGATTGCCAGCGGCAATTCGTCGAGTTCGAACTCGAACCGAGCATCAATAAACCGTAATCAACTCCGTATCACTATCGATCACTCAAACATGAGTCCAAAAGTTTCACGAGAGCCACTAAAGGTAATTGTAAGTTTGCTGGACGCGCGGAACGGAGACCAGATCTCGACTGTCGTTCAACGGTTGTTAATACGCAAAATTAACACAACACTGGACTCAACATTCTGTTCCTCCTGCTTATTCCCATTATAGTCCCCGCGAGTATAACATTAATCTCTTTGGATCTTGAGTATGCAGATCGCGATAAGAAATCCGTCAAACACCAAGTTGCAACGAAGTCATCGCGTTCACTTTTTACATATCGCTGAGAGACAAAACTGTGAGCGTCAGTGAAATCATTAAAACATCGTTTAATAACTCGAAGTTAAATCTTCATCGTAAGGCGTTGTAGATTTGAGAAATTCTTGACAACTGTACCGCAACCTATTTCTTTACTTTCTCGAAAACGAAAATCCGGTATCTTGGCGAAATTCGTAAAAATTGGAAAAACGTTCTCAAAACTCTATTAATTAAGAATCGACTAAAAAATTCGAAGAAATATACTCGAAAAGACAAAATTCTGGCGGAGGACGATCGTCATTTTTTTTCGAAGCTGCGAATCACAAATAATTCATTTTTCCGTTCAGTAAAACGTTAAAGAAAAAATAATCGAGGGAATAAGCATGAGAAGTGTCTTGAAAATTTGGCTTAGCGCGAACCCGGTCACAAGAGAGACTGTTAATTCGTGGCAACGTGGGCAAACGTCTGTTGCACCTCCTACTACTTATGATACAAATTCTTTTTATTTCGTTTTATGTTTATAATCCTGAGCACTTTCACGCGGTCTTGGGAGCACGTGTACGACGAAACGCTAAAATACTTTCGCGGATATTCCAAGCTCACGCGACAATGTCTGTTCAATTGCGACGGGACTTTTTTTACAACCGTGTATCGCAGTCGTATCAGGCTTTTGAGAGATTATATAGAGTATGACGGATGAGACATTTTCCATCGGTGGATAATCGAATCGAGTGTGAAACAACCGCGATAAAGTTGTCAGGGTCTCCATGGTCACAAAATAAGAATAAAAAAACATACACACACACACACACACACCCACATACTTTAAGGTACACACGACACTATCGAACTAAACTCAATCTGAACTAAATACTCGGCGTGGGTGTGCAATATTTTGCCGGTTTTGAGTCGTCGAGAAAGTGTGTCACACGTTTAACCGAGTGAGAATAAGAGAATGACCAAGAGAGAGGGAGAAAGTGATAACAATGTTGACATTACTAGATCGTGTCACAACCTTTCCATGTCACTCTGCCGTCAACACTTTTTAAACTTTATTGTATAAATTTAAAAAAATATAAAATAGTTGATAATAAAGTTCAACTTTATTCACCGGCGAGAGAAATTCATGGAGACGCTAATAAATCAATTCGATGAAGAAAAAAAAATCGTACAAAAATTTGAAAATCTCGAACTGAGACTTTTGTGCATGAGATAATTAATTATTTACTATCTGTACTGAAAAATTATTTCAGGTCTTTGGAAAGTCCACGTTCTTCGTCGGACAAAGAAAAATGTAGAAATTCACACACAAACAGCGAATCGGCCAACTTTTTACCACGCGTACGTTGCGATCCTAATAATTGGTCCCTCGCGATATTCGAAGCAGCGAAACTTAGACATTCGTAGGGAATTTTCTTGCTGATTAAATCACCATGGATTTGCACTGCCGAAATGTTTCTCGAATTATTCGCACGAGAACCGATCGGACCGACGTAAAGTGCTGATTAGAGCGGACAAAAAGGCAACGAAATTCGGATTTGTGCGACACGCGGAAACGTTGGAGAAGTTGCACGAGCAGTGATTGCAAACAGACTGCTGTCGCGTTATTATAACGGCGACGATGAATGTACGAGAGTTTTCTTGGTGGCCTCGTGGCGTACGAAACAATACTAACAATAGTTGACGAGAGCTCGTACAACGCGGATGTAGGCGTGTGAGTGCGAACGCCTAAGCTACGTGGAGGCTGCCAAAGAAAAAGGTGAACGATTATCCCACGTGGGATGAAGATCTCGCGGATGCGGAGACAATTAACAGGTGAATAAACACGGAGCGACTATACGAGGAAAGAAAAAGGGGAAAGATCGAAAGTGAAGGGAATAAGTGGTGGTGGGGAGGTGGGAATGCCGAGCATCCATTCAGAGAATAGTCAGGGCATCAGAATCGATACTAGAATTTCGATTGTCGATCAAGAATTTACATCAGAATGTCGTATGTTATTCAGCGACGTAAACTTCGACGATATCCACAAAAGTTCTACTCAACGATCAACCAGTTTCTGGGTTTTTCGTCAATTCTTCTGAATTGAGAGTTCTGGACAGAATAAATATGAAACAGAAGTTCGCAACGTTGGGCTCCAACGAAAAATACATTTTCTATTTATTTTTATTCAATTTGAAAAACCATGACAATTTTCCTAACGATTCTCTCTTTGGATCTTGAAAAAAAATGGTTTTATTGTTTTGACTCAATATTGAATAAGGATCGAGAATTCATGCCACAAAGAAAACAGAATATCGTCGCATTCCAACGATGCAAGCTTCAGCATCGTAAATAAATTTAAAAATATGAAAAAAATGCTAGAGGTCAACACTCTTTCGCATTTCAGAGCGAGAGACGCTACTGGTTATTATCCAGAACCTTATTTCGCATTTCTGCATACTGTCCACGATCGTTAAGACATTAAGAAGTTCGTTATGCCGAAATTGTCATGACCAAACTAGATCGTTCGGAATAAAGTGCTATTTGTGTAGGAACACTATTTTGGCGAAAAAGTAGAAAATGTAATAACTATCGTTAACGATTAACTAATTTAATGTAATAATTCAAACACTGACAAGGAGGAGCATGGCTGAAAGGTTATAATCTCGAGAGGAATTCCGATGGTTGCGTTGCAGCAACAATGTCGATGTATGAACTTGAACTGCACGTGGCTAGGAATCCATGAACGGGAGTCGATAAAATTGCTAGCATTGACACGCAAAGCGCGGCTTTTCTAGTCGTTCGTGGAGAAAGTCTCTTCCAGGGTTCTCATGTTAAATCGCGGTGAGAAAAACTCGTTTGTGTCCTTAAAAAACGAAATCGATAAAAAAGTGATTTCCCGATGGAGAAAAGGAAAAAGCTTATGCCCCCTCAATTGGTTCGTGGCAATGGCCCAAAAAATCGGGAGTAATAAATCGATCACGATAGCGTTAAAAAAAAAAACTTGAAAAAAATCAATCGAAAGTAAAGACTGCGCGGCCTCAAAAGCGTCACGATGTCTCGAAAGATCGTTGATCTCTATTACGTTTTATCGAATAACGGTCCGAGTTCACTGACTCCCCGAAATAGGAATTAATCGTCGAAGTGATAAAATGAAAAAGAGAAAATACACAAATCAATCGGAACACCTCAGGAATACAAATAAATTTTCGCATTTTTTCGAAGGATCGAATTTTTGTTGTTTCTTCGTTGGACAATAGCAACAAGAAAGGAGAAAAAAAAATTTGGTTTATTTACCGAGCTCGTGTCTCCGTCGAACCATGTTCTTGGATCGGTCAGCCACGAACTCATTATTACGTACTTATCTAAGAAATTATCGCGAAACAAAGGTCTCGATCGAATATTTTGGCCGGATCATGTGATAAAGAAAGAGACGAGATAAAAGAAATTTTTGCACGAAATTTAGACATTGACGCTGTGCAGTTCTACTATAAAATGATCGCGCACGAAAAATATTCTTTTTATACGGAGCTTAACTGAATAGGAATCGCAGAACGACTGACAATAGATCGATTGTGTATTCTCTCTCAAGCACCGATACATCCATCACCATCTCTTCGTGTAATATTTACGAATTTCACTATCCGCCTCTATTTATACACATACTTATGTTTGAACGTCATTATACAGTGACAATACAACGAAAAAAAAAGAATACGACGATAGATGACTGACGAGTAATGAGCAAAGCTAATAATAGTCGAAATCCATAATATATCGATTACCAATCGATAAGTAATTCTAACATTCGATATTGCACTGTTTTGTTCGTCAACTGTATCGTACGAGATCGGTTTCGAACGTCAAAACAAAAGAAAGATTCTTGAACGTGGCACACACAATTTTATTCCGGTTTTGGTAAAGATTTTCTATAGCAACGCGTCGTGAAATGGTTGAATTTCTTCAAGTACTCACCAGTTGATGGAAATTGGATCAGTCGATGTCCTAGACCTCGTCATAAAGGATCGTAACGTAGCGATCAGTCTCCTAGAATCAGTGAAAGCGCGTGGGAAAGGATAAATAAAAATGATGTTATGTTCAGCGATTGTGGTGAAATTCAAATTTTTCATCGTCTATTTTATTTCTTGAAATATGGATTTTAAAATGTGCTTCGTTTCATAGAGAAGTAGTTGTCCAAAAAAAGTATGAAAATGATTCATGCCACGTTGTACCTGGAGATTGATGGATGATAAAAATAATAATATGCGTCCTGAGTTCGAGCAGTTTCCTACCGTTTCTAGCACAAATTCTTATCACGGAAATACGAGGAATCAATCTTGAATATTTTGAATGGGCTAAGCACACAGTGAATATGAAGATTGCTGTAAAAATTGGTGGATATTTTTTTCGCAACGTTGTCACGAACGTATATGTTGGAATATGTGAATGCTAAAGTCGCGAAGAATTTTGGCAAAGAATTGTTTTGCCATCGGACAAGAGAGAGAGAGAGAGAGAGAGAGAGAGAGAGAAAAGATAGACACGAGGAAGTGATACGAGGGGAGAAAGATAGATATATAAAGATCTACTATTATCGACTATAGCTTCAAGGCTGTGTTCTAATTCGACGAAGCGTGAAGAAAGAAAGAAGAGTCCGGAAGGACACAAAGGAAGATTTGAGGCTTCTCGACAACCCCCTGGTCATCATTGAAATGGCTGGGACATTTTTCCCTCGAAAACATTTTCCACAACGTATGCACTTGTGCATTATTCTCCGAATACGCCGCGAAATGACTTTTGCATTTGACAAAACTACGATGTAGAGGTTATGGATGACGTAGGTCTTATTACTTTGGACTGTGACGAGGAGAACAAAAAAAGTGCCAACGGCACGGGACAAAAAGTCACGAAGTGTAAATCGTGAATTTTCGGGACAAAACTGACCTGAAATTATGGATGTTTTTATTCCTTTGCGAAGCTCGAAGACTCGATCACATTCACAAAACACTATATTTACACACAAAGCATTAGCATGTTCACTGAAAGTAATTTATTTGAAAATAAAGCAAACATCAAAAACCATCCGTACACCGACACCAAATGTCTTTGTTCGTTCCTCGTTCAGAACGTGTTAGAAAACACTGGCTACAATTTCGCGCTTTAAGATCACATCTTACCACGGAATTGAAACCTCGTCTACGAGCTAAAAACAAAATAGAGTAAATTCGAGGTTCCCTGCACCCGCGAAAACGAACCTCGAATAATGCACCCACCGAGACAGAGTCACACAAAGTCTCCCTCTCACACCTCCCGCAATCCTTGTGCATGCAATTTTTTATTTTTTTCCATGCTCTTGTCCACCGCCAATGCGTTCTCATTTAGTTTTACGTTCCGCCGCATGCTGGCGCGAAAAACCCTCTAACAGCTGATCATCCCCTCCAATACTATCGTACGGCGTACGGCGCGATGCGCTACACGTGTGATGTTCAATTACTCCCGTGACGTAAGAGAAGTGATTAATTATCATAATTCAACCTTGCAATTATGCAAAAAAAAGTTGTAGTTGATACTTCCTTCCTGTAGCTATTCATAGTGAATCTTTTATTGAACGTTTCGGATTCGACCATTGAATCGGGCAACCTAACCTGGACAAATTTGCGCTCGTGCCATTCAATCCAATATAGCTCTGAATTCGTTGCCAATACTTTGATCTTCTTCGTTTGTTTCGAGTCAATTGAATCTTTCAACATGGAAGATAATTGCACAAAAACAACAACAATGCTGTCGTTACCACAGAAAAAATATTACAGACAACGAGCGCACTCGAATCCGATTGCCGATCACTGCATAGAATAGTAAGTGAATATCCTTCTGTGACATGATTTCAAAACGATTGTCAAGTTTAATCTCAAGTGAAAATTGTGTTACAAAAATTTGGTGGTATATTTCGAAAAAATCTTAGTAAAACAGAATCAGTAACATTCCTAAGATATTCGTGATACTGTGATGAAAAATCATATTTACGAGTGTATTCTCTGCATCAAATTTTGCTACTCAATTAATAAAATTCTATCAATTTTGTCAGAATATTTACGTTTTTGAATTGAAATAGAATTAACGGGTGACATAGTTATACAAAACGTTAAAAATAATGGAAACCTCGGAATTCTGGAAGAACGGTGTGGATTTTCATTCCCCGGCACTATCCATCAGAGATTTTGAAATTTTGAAATTGAATTTTCCATTATCATTAGTCCCAGAAAACCCGACGCTATGGATTGGAGTTCTCTCTATCCGGACCGCTTTTCCAAGAAGGATATTAATCAAGATTCAATGGCAGCTAAGGAAGTAGAGTTTGCAGACATTGGCTGTGGCTATGGAGGTTTATTAGGTACTCGTCTCTGTAGACATTTTTTTTTAACCCCTATTTGAAGACTCGGGTCCCTGAAAATTCATCACCTTTCTTGATCGTTGTGCACATTTGTTCTAACTTTAAAATGATAAAATGTCCAGGGAACTACTTTGAAAAATCATAAACAAATTGACCCTGTAAGTACATGATGGGTCAATCTGACCCAAGGCATTTTCTGTAGCAATTTCTCCATACTACATAGCCCTAAATTTATTTTTTGATGAAAACGAATTCTAAATGCCAACACATTCATTGCCATCAGGAAATGTTTGGGGTCGAAACGACCCAGTATGTAATCTGAGGGTCAATATTTTCTTCTTTGATCCCGTGCAATAATAAAACAAATACAATTTCAAAAATGACCCGAAATGTCAATCATATGGAAATAATGGTAACATCGTTCTTATATTTGCTCAAAAAGTTACCCTATCGCCAATGTTTCCTGACAGTCTGATACTCGGAATGGAAATCAGAATCAAAGTGTCTGATTACGTGATGGATCGCATAGCGGCTCTGAGATCACTCAATCCAGGGAAATATGGAAATATCGCTTGTTTGAGGACAAACGCGATGAAGTATTTGCCCAACTACTTCCGTAAAGGCCAGGTAAAATTTTTGTAAAGTTTTATGCCCATTTTGTAATCGAACTCTCTTCCACTCTCTTCTATTCAGGATCTATTATCGATTCTGGTTTTATTCAGTCCATTTTTTTCAGTTGAAAAAAATGTTTTTCCTGTATCCAGACCCTCACTTCAAAAAAGCCAAACACAAGTGGCGTATAATCAACAAAACTCTACTGGCTGAATACGCTTACATTTTAGCTGAAGAAGTGAGTAAATCCACCAAGTTTTTTCTTGCAATCTTTATAGTGCAAACAGAATCCAACTAATTTTTATATCCTGGTTATATTTTGAAGGCTATCGTTTACACCGTCACCGATGTCAAAGACTTACACGATTGGATGGTTCAACACTTTGAGAATCATCCACTGTTTGAACGAATGACGGAAGAGCAATTGGTTAGTTGACAAGCAACATTGACTAAATCTCATTGTAGAAATATTTTATCTCCATATATTGTGATTTTATTTTCCTAAAAAATGACAATGTTGATAATTTTTGAAAAAATTATGTCGTTTGTCTTTTCCTCACAGAAAACAGATCCAATCGTCGAGAAACTATACGAAAGTACCGAGGAAGGGCAGAAAGTTACGAGAAACAAGGGTGACAAATATCTTGCTGTGTTTCGACGAGTTATCGATCCATATATGACTGTCACGAGCTAACGAAGTATTTTGGAATTCAATATCGTTTTACATTCCGAATTCAAAGGTTCGTTTCGTCGGATTTTCAATCCTTAATGAAGATTTTCTAAACAATAATTGTCTTATGATTAACGTGATTATGAAAATACGTTGAGAACTTTTCACATTATTGGTGGAATTTTAAAAAGAGGTCGGAAAACGCTTGACGCTTTTTTCCTAGAGTCATGGAGCTAAGTAAGGAAATTCTTTAGGAATTAAATGTTGGGGAAAATGTACATTTAGAACTTCGACTCCAGAGATATCGCAAGGGAGATGACTTTGTTGTTTCGTTTCCTTTGATCAGGATAAGATTGTTTTATCGAGAGAAGAAAAGTAGAAAAATATCATAAATACATCGAGAAATTGGTTCGACGAGTCACTGAATTTCTGGGCTTTGTTCCAATCTCCCTTCTTGGCCCGGCACCTGTTGCCATATTTTCGGGTACGTGGCTTGTCTGACGTCGGACTCGAGTGTCAAATGAATCGTGTCCAGGGCAAACTCTTTGTGAACGATCATAAATATCATCTGCAAATTGAGGTCAAGGATTCGAATGAAAATCAACTCAACTTTCAGCCTCGTATGCTTACATTTTCTAATATTTTCCCCAGCATTCTTGACGATGGCGTTGCATAAGATCTCTCTCGAATTCTTTCGCGTTCCACGGGATTTGATGATATTTGCGAATATTTCAATGCCGTTTGGGAAAGTTGGCAGATGCCTGGACTTTGCAGAATATTCCTGAGCATAATTCGCATTTTTTAAGTTACACAGACACAACAATTTTCCTCATTTTTTTCTTTTTTTTTGAGCAAACTTATTCGAAACGATTTTTTCATAACTTTTGAAGCTCCTGAATGTTTGGAATATCAAAATAATTGCAGACGCTTTCGTCGTTAGTATGAAAAGTTATTTTCTCTAGTTTAGGCAGAAAATGATTTCGTACATATTTTATGAATCAAGTTGAATGAAGACTCACCAAACCATTCCCTGAAGGATAAAAGTCGAAAGGGATAAAAGGTGTTTGGGTATAGAAATTTTTGGTAATGGTTTTCCAATCGTCGCTTCATTCGGGGGAGCATTTTTCAACCATTCTATGGGGTCAGTTTTCAATTCCTCGTCTTGTGGACTGTACATGTAACATCGTACAGACAACAATTTAAAAAAAGGTTGAGGTACCTCAAGCAGAACTGTTTCCGGTTTCTAAAAAAAAAAAAATTTGCATTTATGATTATAAAAAATTGCAAAGCTCATAGGAAGCCCTGAAACGCAATTGGCAATGTTAATTTCTGAACCGACTGGGTACGTTGTTCCTTTTTCAGTAATCGTGAAGTAATCCTTCGTTCGATCGCCAAGTATCTTCTGCGATATGACGCTCCTCTCGTAAGCTCGTTTTTTACTTTGGTTAATAAATTCGCACATGACGTCAGCGTTTATTCTGCACGGTTTTCCTCTGGTCGTTACTATCAGTCGAAAAGTTTGCAACGCTTCGGGCTGTATCCTTCCGGTTTGTGGCTCTACATCGATTTCCAATATTCCCGGCAGCTCATATCTGCAAACAGCTTTTATAAAACACGAACTCTGGATATTGATTCCTTTTTTCATTATTTTTCATTTTTTACTTTTTCCATTTGTAGGCGACGAGTTCGTGTTCCAAACGATTGTGAATCATAACTATTCTCGTTATTCGACTGTGCAACGCTAAGGGAGGCAAGTTCACGTTATCCGTATTGAAATGGACCGGAATCTCGCTGATTTGGAAAAGATCGTAACGCGGAATCATGACTTTTGTTATTTTAGTCATTGGGTCGTTCGTGCATTCGCCTTTTATAGTAACTTCCGTTGTTTCATTGCCGATAGTCAATAAAGTTTTCACCTCAGAAAAAAAAAGAATACTATATGAAAATTTATCTCAATATACCATGAAAATCCATACGTTTAAATAATTGGGAAATTTGATGGGTTCTCAGCCAATAGATTGCTAGAAAACTTCACAGCCATCCAAAACTGGATTGTGGAAAAAGATACAAAAGGTAAAAGGAGTCCAACGTTTTGCATCGGTGATGATAATATTTTTTCCATACTTCACACATTCCCAATTGTCTGGGTTGAAATTTCAGAATTAGATTTTCGAACGACCCTTTTTTAACGACTCCAGAAGGATTGGAGCAATCAACGATTTCGAGATGGTGATGTTTGTTGAATTTTTTCAAAATTTCCATATTCAATGAATAGGGAACATCATTTTTCGTCGGATTGTAAATCCAACAAACCTAGAAACGAATGATTGACCATTGTCCAATTTTTTTGGGTTTCAACTTTTTTTTCGGGGATATTATAATTTCATGCATTTTATGGCGAAACTACTTGATTCATAGGATCTCGATCTCCGATGTACGTATCCTTCAGTTGTATGACGGGACCGTATAAAAGAAAAGCGATTTTTTCAAGCCCCGATAAACAATTCATGTTCATCGAGAGACAAACGTGTCGATTGTTTCCTATTTCCAAGTCCCACCTTGCCACATTTTCTCCCAACATGTCGTAACGTAATTCCATCGTAACGATACTCTTTTCATGGACCTTTCGTGCAAGTTTACTCATTTAAATAATTCTTTGCACGGGCTGGAAAAGTACTACAAAAATATGTAACGAAATGCTCTCTGCACTGAATATTTCGAATTTCCCAACCGAATGTTAGTTATTCTTTTAAAACCTTCAGAGTTCCAGATTTTGGAGTAAAATTTGTCAATCTTGTATGTGGGCAATTCGTCGATTTTCCCTTTTTACTCATATTCGCACAGGAACAATTTTTCCTTCGCTTAAGCGACCAATTTACTGTGCCGCCTGCAGGATTTGTTATAAATAACTTGACGATCGAAGTATCGTTGTGCATTATCGTAGGTGGTAAGGTCATCGTTAGATTTTCTCTTTCGCCTGCTTCAACGCCATTCAGTATTTCGTTCAATCTATAAAAACAATACAATACTTGAGCATTTGCTGCTGGAAATTATCGTCACCATGACACAAAGCTCCGATGAAAAAAAATTCACCGCGGACCTTTATTTATTTAGTTTATTGTAATAGAATTTGATAAGAGAAGGGATTATCATTTTCAAGATTCCCAAACAAATAATATTTGACTTTTGACTGCTTCTGAGATTCGCTGAAAATTGTGATCAGTGAACGTACTTGGTAATATTCAAGAGTTGCCATAGCACATATTTACTGATATTGTTGCCAATGCGGTAGTGTAGTACGTCCTCAATCTGTAGCATAAATGGTGATCAATTTTTTTTTTATAAATTCTTCAAATTTGTATAAAAAAAGCAAATTATTCTTACCTTGATTACAGGCACGTAACAAAAATATTTCAATTTGCAGATCTCTTCGGATTCATTGGTTGAAATGAGGCAATCGCTTTGGGAATTCTTACGAAGGAAATATCTCAACGAGACTTCGTGATGTCCTCGTTCACGTGGTATAAGAGTAACTCGAATCCTTTCTTCATCGCCTGGAAAAAGATTGCCCAAGTTCGGTTCTAACTTCACTCGTTGCTCCGAATCTTTTTCTTCGTATGGCCAATTTTCGTGCTGGATTGTCAACAAGTAAGGTATTTCCACATGCCCAGGATTGGTCAACCGGAAGAAGAGGCTTTGGGGCTCGTCGTAAGATTGTTTTTCGAAAATTAACTCGCCAGGTATCGCCTGTATAATCAATCATTTGAATAACAAATTTCTAAAATCATAAAATTCTTTTTTCTCTTATCAAAGGCCAATGAAAATTCATCCCTTTCAATTACCCCGAGACATCCACTCTTACACGTCCCTACAGCAGACATGACGATGTACTTTGTCTCGGTTTCGTAGTACGATGATCCCGCCGAAAAACAGCACAAAATATTGAACTCGTAGTCACCCTCTCTTGTAGGACAAAATATCCAATTACGTGTTAAAATGTCATTGGAATAAATCTTGCCCTCAGTTACGTCGATATTCATTTCCTTTGGTAAATCAACGAACTTGTAACTGAAAATGTCGTAACATAACGTAGTCCAAACAATTTGCAAAATACAATTTTTTTTCTTCATTTTTCCAGTCATGGAGAAGAATGGATTGTCAATTTCATATGCCATTTGAAAATCCTTGTGTTAAACCAAAAAAGTCGACATAAATCAACCCTGCGAGAATATTGAAAACCGCTTTTCTCGTATGCTCGTACTTAATGTGATGACGAGTTGGATTCAGCATTAAGACGGGGTGAATTCTTTCGCAATTTGGATGTGTCGATGAGAATTCGACCAACAAGTTGCCCATGGTTATAGATGGAACGTCAGCAAAGCCTCGAAAATCTATAAAAGTTTCGTAATTTGGATTCCCGTTGAATCTTATCGCCCATCTCTCATAGAGAAGACTATTGTGCGTCTTGGGAAACATCTCGACGACGATCACTTGATAATTTCTGTTTCACAGTGTTCCACCATGTTATTATAATTATTATCGCGATTGAATATTTCATTCGATACAGAAGGAAATCATAAAAAATGTTGTTTTACTTTCGAATGATTCCTTGTGAAGGTTTTACGCTGAAACACGTTTCAGGGGGTGGAATGAAACGAAACATAATTGGCAAGTATCCGTATTTTTTAATCATAAATGTCGTATAGACAGAACTGGATGGCAGACATGGTGGCATTATGATGTTTCGTGGGATATCATATTGCGGTATCCACGTTGACGTGTCCGCGGAAAACGTGTGGCCTGTTGAGGATTTAGGGCCATTACGTAATGTGATTATCATTTTTTTCAATATAAAAAAAATGGGTTGATAATACGAATCGGATCAGTTCAAATATTAATAATTAAATGGAACCTATTAGACGGAGTGAAACTATCATGGAAACATCGAAAATTGGCAAGGAGCTTTCGTCCTCTAAATAAAAAGCGAGAGCTTGAAGTTCTCTCTCGTAAAGTGTGTTTTCTTCTTTAGGATCAAATTGTACGTCAATTAAGCACGTTTCGCCAGCATTAACTCGTGCTGAATTCGGCGAGAGGCTGAACACGCCGCTGACGTCTGTGCCACGTTGAAAAACAATCAGTGGGAAATTTATTTTGTTATGAAAACATTTTATACTTTATGGTAGATGAATTTTGTTCGTCACCAACCTTCGTGCCATCTGAACAGGATATCGCTGAAAGCGCGGTTTGTAAACGACGTTGTTCGAGACGTAGGCTTCGATTTCTTCAGATCTAGCTCGAATCTCCCAAAATCAATGCAACCATTCGACAGGGAGATTGGATCTCGTTGACAGAGATCTAAAGCTTCGATCTTCCGAATATGGTTGCTGTCTGACATGTATACCTTGAAATTATCCTCTTCTAACTGAGGATGTATTAAGGTTGGAACTAAAGAACGTGTTCTCTGACTTTGCTGTTTACCACGGTAGCCATAAGCACGAATAAGTATTGGAGCCTACGAAAAAATTTGACTAACTTTTAAATTCAAATTCGAGGATTTTTGAATTTGGAAATCAATGTTTCACGCTTTTTGTATAATTCTCTGTGTGACATTTGCTTTTTTTGTTATTTCTTTTTAGTTATTTCTTATTACCTGATGGTGGATGAGGAGTGGGAGTAAAGAAACGTGATATCCCGGTTGTTTGGGTTCGAATGTAATGGCGATATGGGTTTGGCCCTTGGGACCGATCTGACCTTCCATGGGATAAGGCTTGAAAGGATTCTGTGTCACATCAACGTCGAACAGAAAATGAGCTTCCACTTCTGATTCATTGATTATCCTAACTCGCTTCTTTTCGTTTTTGCTGAATAAACAGTTCATTGAAGTCTCGTCTTCTATACGAACTTCTGGACCTGTTTTTCATCGTGTGTGTTCAACAGAGAGGTAAAATAATTGAAAAAAAAGTTTCAACAAAATTTTTATATGATTTCGAATTAACTTATAAATCGTCAATTTATGTTCGCGGGAAGGTTTTGTATTTTTTACTTATTTAGAATAATTGCCGGGCTTAAAATTGTTCAAATTTATAAAGAGTCGCTGTTACCAATGCTCGTGCCCTTAGCCACAATCTTTAAAATCGTGCAGCCCTTGTTGAGGATCGCAAAATAATCGACGCTTCTTTCAGTAGGCATTGATGGACTATAACGGACTTTGAATGGGTGAGAACTGTTGGGACCGAGTGACCAGGAATATTTGTCGAAATGGAAAACAGCGTCCAATGGATTGGTCGTTGGATCTCTGTGGACTGCGTAGGATTCTTCGTTCTAAAAATGCACTCCGGAATGTATTTATTTCGATTTTTTCCAACGAGGCGTTGTTGCTTGGAAATCAGAAAGAAAAAGTGGGTTCTTAACAACGTACGGAACCTCCATTCGTCACGGTCAAAGACTTAACGACGGTCGAGTCAACGGGTATTTTTCCAAATTCCAAAACAACTGTACGGACATCTTCGCAATTCGTGGGACGTAGAAAATCGTCGTGAAACACGAGTGTCATTTCATCATCACTGCTCGTTACGACCATTTTCATTTCTCGATCTTTCCCTGTTCGAATTCACGGAAACAAGAATATTTTCTTCTTTTCGACGCAAAAGATTTCTGAGGATACAAATCGTGAATGAACGAGTTGTCACGTATTGTACGGAAAAAAAATACGGCCAATTGTTTCGAAGCATCTTTAGCATCGTGCGCAGTAAATGATTCAACTTACGTCGGATTAACGTGCACGTTACTGTCGATATAAATCATTCAGTCTTCTAGGATCACTGGAGCGTTTAAAGTTCCCAGTAAAGTTTAAGCTTCCCTTTGAAAACGTCTGCCTCGGTGAGGGACAAGAAGACACGTGAGGTCGCGTTTGTTTTGGTTTTTTGACAGCTCAATTGACAGGAGCAAATCTGACATACACATACTATGATCGGAGAGGCTATTCGATAAAAAACAAAACGGACCTGTGTTACTGACAGAGCATTTTTGGACAACTTTGTTACAATGATCGACACCGTATAGAATTTTGAACAATTTCGAAGGTTTTTTCGAATGACTGGGACAAAATTTGAAATCGTAGTTCAAATTTTATCACTTTGATCCTTAAAGGGAACTATCCAAAGAAATGTGTACGTAATGAATACGACGAAATATCGATCGGTTTTCCCTTCCAAGGGTTTTCGTGTGTCATACGAAAAACAGTAGACGCTCTGTTGACATATGTTCAGAACTTTGCCCATATCGTGAGCTTTATCTTGATCATGATTTTCTTTCACCCCTAAAGTAGCATATTGGGTTTACTTGGATTGCTCATTGCAGATCATACATGACGTTGTTATGTGACACACATACGCTACGATAATAGAGTAGGTCTTTACGCACGCGTTCCATGAGCCAAATTATTGATTTCAATGCGCAAGCCCGCGCAAAATATCCAGTCAGCTTTTTCTGTGCTCGCGTGAGTGCGGATAAAACGTGTGTTCCCGTATCAGCTGTGACCCACAACATCCGAAGAAACATTATTTTATTACTTTTGCAACATTCGCTTCGTCAAAGACAATAGGAACATGGTCGGACCGGGTAATTCTTTGTGACTAGTCGTCCCAGAAGCTAACAATTGTCCCCCGAATTATCGGGGACCAAACGCAAGAACGCCTTCCGAATTTGACCGCGGTAATACGGAACTCGCAACGCTTTGCAAGGTAATTCTTCGAGTGGCCATTTTCCATTACCTGGTCAAGTCGGAAAATTTTATATTTTGAACAAAATACCGAAAAACTTAAAACTTCGCCGAGTTTTTTAAACAAAATTCGTGTAGGTTCGACTTTTCTTTCATTCGCTACGTCGAAGAGTAGAAAAAACGGACAATTTTTTTTGCTCCGATTCTGAAAACACTCCCAACGAGCACATCCGCGTAGTGTGAGAAAAAAATGCACACTTTCGGTGTAATATTCAAATTCTTGACGGAACTTTCCGACAAAAATTGTTCCGGGTGACGAAAAGATGGAAAATTTCCTGTGATTTTACGTAAATTCAATATTATTATAATTTCGATGTAGGAAGAACGACGAAATAATGTTTTTGTACATTTTTTGCGTGCAGGTGTACCCCGTGAGCCCTGTAACAGGGCCAGGAGCAGCGAAATCAGTATGGGAGCTAAGTCCGGATCCAGACATGGTCGGGCATCTACCGAACAATCCAATATCCGGTGCTCATCAAAATCAAGGCATGATCAAAGGGAATGGGCATCAGAGAAGGAATGGACCTGACGATAATATTTACACCGATGTCGCGACGCCTGGACAGGGTCCAACGGAGGAGACCAAAAGGATATTCGAATTACTCAGAGCAGGGTAAGAGCTCCAATTATTCTCGTTATTTCCTCATTTCACTGAACATGGAATCGCCCATTAACGATCGATATTTATTTGACTGGGTTTGTGTGCAAATTGTGTTGTGATAATTTATCAAAATCTTCTGAGATCCAATAAAATTTATTTCCCCATGACACAACGCCATCGTCGAACTATTGTGTCGTACGGGTTGCTATGCCATAAGTGTCGAAGAAATGATTGCAGGTCAAATTTTATCAATTTCTTTTTTTTCCAATCAAACGAACCGGGAAATTAGTTTTTTTCGAGAATCGAGAGTAATTCGTACCCCAAGTCGAACGAATATTGCATAATCAATAGTTTTCATTTAACTGATCGTATAAATGATTTGCCCAGGGATACGCAAACCGTTGAGGAGCTCATTGAGAAGACTGGCCTAAGTATTCTAAGTTCGAGGGACGAATGGGGTTACACACCAGCCCATTGGGCTGCTCTGGATGGAAATGTCGAAGTAAATTGATTGAATATTATTTTTGGCACGATAACAATTGATTGATTGAAAAATCTTACCAGGTGATGCGTTATTTGGTGGAGAGAAACGGACCAGTGGATCTTTCGTGTCTTGGGACTCAAGGGCCGAGGCCCATTCATTGGGCATGCAGAAAAGGCCACAGTGCTATTGTTCAAATACTCCTTAAAGTACGAAAAAACATCGAGAATCGATTGAATATTTATTCTTTCAAGTTTGAATCTCGCAAAAATCGTTAACACGTTTTTTTCTGTTCCAATGAATCCAGGCTGGTGTGGCTGTAAACGCTGCGGACTTCAAAGGCCTCACGCCCTTAATGACAGCTTGTATGTTCGGCAAATTCGCGACAGCTGCATTTTTATTAGGTGCAGGTGCTCTCGGGCATTTAACCGACATAAACGGTGACACTGCACTCCATTGGGCAGCGTACAAAGGTCATCCTGAATTAATAAGGCTGCTCATGTACAGCGGTGTCGATCTCCAAAAACCTGATTATTTCGGCTCAACTCCTCTGCATTTAGCTTGCCTGTCGGGAAACGTTAGCTGCGTTAAAATTCTTTGTGAAAAAAGCAAAATCGAGCTTGATCCTCGTGACAAAAATGGCAAAACTCCTCTTCAACTTGCCAAGAGTCATAGACACTCCGAGGTCGTCAGGATTTTACAGGGTGAACAGAAACGAAGAGCTCGCTGGATACCACCGATCAATGAACTCTGGTATCTAGAATTTTTTTCAGCTCCAAAAAGTGAATTTTCTCGAGGGAATATAAAAATCTAATCACGCTTGAGATTATCGAATAATGATCAACTTTCTTTTTTACAGGGCATTGGTTTTCGGTGGTGCCGGAAATAGCAAAGGACCACTATTGTTGTTCATGGGTTCCGTGCTGCTGTGGGGCTATCCAATGTATTTGCTCAAGTGCATCCCCATAACATGGAACCTGTTGCGAGGGAGCCACTATTTTTTCATTTACTGGAACATTCTTATGTGGATATCTTGGATCGTTGCCAACAGACGTGATCCTGGTTATGTGCCACAAAACAGCGACACCTATTCTCGAGCAATCAAACAAATTCCTTACTTCGACAAGTGGAAGAAAAGAAATGTCATTTTATCTCGACTGTGTCACAGCTGCAGATGTTTTCGTCCTCTTAGAGCAAAACATTGCAGAATATGTAATCGTTGCGTGACTTATTTCGATCATCATTGTCCGTTCATTTACAATTGCGTGGGATTGAGAAACAGGCAAGTTCGAAAAATTCGTGTCGATGAGTTTTCTAATGAGCGAATTTATCAATACCGACAATAATTTCTTAACCATTTTGCTTCGTTGAATTCCAGAATGTGGTTTTTTCTCTTCGTAATGTGCATCGCGATCAATTGCTCCTTCACACTTTACTTCGCTTGTTACTGCATTGCCATCGAAGGATTGCAATTGATGTACGTGTTGGGACTCATGGAAGCTTTAGTATTTTGCAGTCTGGGATGGATCTTGACGTGCACATCGGTGAGTGTCGAAACAATTTTTATTTCGACAAAGATTCCTATAACTGCTCGTAATGTTTTCTTGACTGATTAATTATTTATCAAGTTATCGCGTGATAATTGTGAACGAAATATCTTTTTCCCAGGTCTTACACGCCTGCATGAATTTAACCACCAACGAGATGTTCAACTACAAACGTTATTCATACTTAAGGGACAAAAAAGGAAGATATTTGAATCCCTTCAGCCGCGGTCCAGTTCTCAATTTTCTCGAATTCTTCCTTTATCCGCCGGACCATCACGCTACAGATCCGCAACATTATCACATTTTGTCGGAAGATACTTTGTGAATGTATAGTCAAATAGCCTTTCGAATAACCGGCTTAAACCTTCGCAGGCGAAGGCACAGCAGCAACGCACACGATAGACACAATTATTCATTATTTTATAAATATGTATGTGCCGTTGAAGTTTGTATCGTTGGGATGCAAAAAAATTACTATCCAGCAGTGTCGAGCAGCGTCTTTGGCAGCAAAAACTGGGTACAGCTTTCGAGAGCCTTGTAATTGAATGGAAAAAGAAATTCCTACTATTTCAAGATTTGGAAATTCGGAAAAATAGAATTGGTCTCACGTTCCATTGCCGCGAAGCAAATTCCAACGACAATTCCCGTTTTTCCGATTATCGCAGCACGCACAATTTTAGCATCTTTTTTCCTCCTCATTCGAATCGATCGTACGGTCACTTGGAACAAACAAAACTTACTAACTTCTTACACCGTATGTATAATTTATTAAAACTATATGAAGATTATTACAAAATACTGGTTTCGAAGAAAAATCGTCGTAAAAAGATGTAAAGAAAAAGTAGAGCGTCATCAAATGGAAAAAACTTATGTCTACAATAAAATAAAAATGGTAACGAAATGTGAAGATTATTTATAGCGAGTTACGAATTATTCGCAGAATAAATAGACTCTGATTCAGACAAATAAAACAAAGAAGCAAAATCGGTTCGTATGTATAAAAATTTGTGTACAATAATTACTAATATCTTTGGTAATATCGTCCGATCATATGAAAATTATACCGTTTCGAACGACCTTGAATTGCGTATATTATAACATCATATAATATAGTGTGGACGCCTTGGAACCATGACAATGTACACAAAAAATATGTTTCGTTTGATTACTTCAGCTTAACAAGCCTTCGGGAAAAGATTGTTGAAATAATTTTGGTTCAGAGGCCTTTTGAGATTTTGGCAATGCGACAATATTCATTGGGAAGCATCGATTTTTGTGCGAGATTAATTGCTTAATGTTCATTTCTGTACAACAAAATTTGCGAGCACTTGTTAAAAATTGGAATCCACCTACTGCTCCGTTCATCGTCTTTGTTCGACCTTACTTAGTACTATCCCGGGTGCCCTCGAGCAACCGGGGATTCGTTTTCTTAATAATGGCACTTGCACGACGCATTTTCGGTAATGCCGAGCAATTGGAGTTACTTATTTTGTATTTTACTTTAATTCGTAGCAAAAATCGTAGTTTGGCGGTGGCTCTGGAACTGGAGGAGGATCTTGGGGTATATCGATTCCTTCGGCGTCCAGGAGCCGCAGTTTTATGTCCATTGACAAGAGGGTCTCTAAATCGTTCTCAGCTTCTTTACTCGTCATTCGGTTGCCTGGAAAACAGAAACAATGTTGCAAAATATTCCTCTCCCAACGACAATTTCGATCGTTTTTGGTTTCGATGCAAGATTCAGGGTCGAAAATACTTCGGAAATTCTTACCGAGTAATGCGTTGATACCGTCGGTCCAATAATCGAAAACTTGTTCGTCAGGAGCAACGAAATCGAGACTCGTGACTTCGACGGAATCAAGAGCCAGGGAAAAGGCCAATTGATGCGTGGTTTTGCGTCGTTGTAAATCCTTCATATGTGGACAGTCACGGCCAGTGAGAAGACCGCGAATTTCAACGACGGCTAATTTGGTTGGAAGCTCATCGATGGTCGGTACAGATTTTTCATCGCAATCTCCGTAATGAAAGAGTTTGTGATTCGGGGATAGACGGACGTACCAAAATTTGTCTTTTATTCGTTGTCCTCTGGCGCTGTACTTGGTGAACCTAGTGCCTTCGACCAAAAATCCTAAACGTTGTTGTTGGATCAATTCGAGAATTTCTGGTTTTATTTGTTCGCGAAGCTCGACGACGGGTCGCGCGTGGCTTTCCCATTCTTCGCGATTCGTTCGCTCCTGTTGCCAGAGATTCGTAATTGTCGAGTACGTCAGTTGCTGTAATTTGTTCTTAAACTTGTCCAGTCCCGTTGGCTTGCATTGCAGGGCTCGAGTTATTTGTTCGCGTACGACTGAAAATACTTTTACAAAATCTTCCGTTGTCGCCCGCATCTCTTTCCACGTTTTGTTCAAAAGAACGATACAGACACAGTAAAACTCCTCGAAGGGATGGTCGTGCGTGAAAAACATCGGATGGTACGATTGACCTTGTTCGCTAGGCGCTTCGGCGATACGCAAAACCTGTCAAAATCAAATTAATTAGATCTATATTTAGAAAGCCTCATTCGCAAGGAAATTATGGTTGAAATCTCAAAAAGTAATCGTCACCTCGCAGAGTAATTTGACGAGTTCGAGGCTCGTCTTTCCAAAAGGACACTCGTGTTCGTCAGCGCGACACGAGTTTTCCAACACAACTTTCGTGTACGCCTCAGTATGATTTCGAGCAAAATAAACCATACAATCAAGCGCCAACATTCCAGGTGGGGTGTCGGTGAAATCAAGAGCTGGATTGATGTCACACTTGAATCCTAATTTCTTATAATCCTTGGCAAAAAGTCCTTGCTTTCGAGCAGCAACTTCGCCGCAATTCGTGCCTTCCGTATCAAATGCGATTTTTCGAAGTTCTTTTATCTTATCGTGACCATCCTGGTCTTGAGGATCCATCTTTGTCATCATTCTTTGCTCCAATAAGCTGAGCATTAGTGTTTGTAACACGTACAGCTGGTGAGCCATTTCCGAACCCACCTACGAGGATCCAAAGTGTTAAAATCGGCGTTCGTGCGCTAATCACAAACAGTACAGTAAAAAAAAAAAAATTCTCCGTTCGTATAGTTCGATTCTAAAGTTTCAGAGCATTGGAATTCAGAAAACTCATTACCATGCTTCCTTACGGTCGTTTATTCGGACTCGATTCATCAAAATATTCCGAATAAATTCTTCGAATTTCATCACCCGTGAAATACATAACTATTTTTCAATATGAATTGTATTACAAACTAATTACGACAACTATTTTCCCGCTGATGCAAATTTTTAGGAAAAAAAAATGGAATTCGACTCCTCAGTATTTCGTACGTCCGAAAACTAAAACTTTGTGCAGAGACTGTATGAGCTAATCATTTGCAATTGAGTTGAGCACCCTCCATATATTTTTTCTCACACATCCGGTCTGTTGCCACCAGATCGCGCTAATCTAAACAAATGCCTGCTAGTACTATAGAGCGTTGTTTGGAGTTTGTTAATTTTACCTGGCCAGTAGACTGTATAACATTCGTGAGGAAGACATTTCGGACTTCTTTTGATTGTAATGCTGCAGCGACCGTGCGTCTCTTGGCAATGTCCGCTTTAGTGAAAAGTGCGTTGAGCAACGCAATTGCATTTTGTTGTATCTGCGGACTCATACTTTGTAGATGAGACACAAGATTTTGTAGAGTTACTTCTTTCTCAACTTGAGCGTATTTTCCGGACGAGTTCAGCACGATATTTTCGAGGATACTCAACGAGGCCTCGATCACGTTCGCGTCTTGTACCGCTGCTTGATTATTCACGTAACTCGATACTTTGCTGATGAATGGTGGCTCCAGTATATCCCAGGACACTATTCCATGGTCCATCAATTCTACGAATGACTGCAGTGAGTAAGCTAATGGGCTGCTTTTGTATTTTCCTCCTTCGACCTGTCAAACAATCATATCAGCCTGAGTCAATACTTGAAAGAGTGATTCCTTAGCCATGCACTGGCTTGCTTGTCAATCGCTAAGCGAAGAGCCGCTCCTGACGATGCTAGCCAATGCTAATTCAAAAGACATATTGCTTCTGATACCAGTCAAGTTTTCTACAATTCCTGAGTTAGTTTTTCAAAACTTTTTAGTATTAACATCGATTCTTTACCAATTAAACTTTAATGGAATTGAATTTGCTCTTCGACATTCTCTGTGTCATGAAGAAACAAACAGATTCATGTTCTTACAAGTCAGAATACTGCTTGCCAAACGATTTTACAAGTAAGAAACCCGGGGGATGAATATTTACCCCGATTTGAAGTTCGAAGGTGAAAACAAAATGGGTTTGTAGCACTAGGGTTCAAAGTGATGGGATTGGCTGATGAAAACGATAGATGCAAGGACAGCAATAATATTATGAACAAGTAGATCCATCGGCAATTCTGTACAAATGTATTCACTGGAGTGTGCACATTTTCTTTGTCCTCAAAAAAAAAAGGTGGAGCATGATTTCTGAGCAAATTTGTGACAACAAATTACCTGTGATATAATCAAGGCAAGTCCCTGCTTATTGATGAATTCCAACGCGAATGTGATATCCTTACTGAGCGTGCTCAGCTTTTGCAGCGCCTTTGTCTTTTCCTCCGCTGTACCATTGTTCAACTTGGATAAAATATCTCCAGCGGTCTTGGACGGTGAATGTTCTAGCCTGAGAACACTGCCGTTTTTAACTTCGTTACGATTCTTCTCCGTTATGTAATTCTGATTATTGTTCTCGGAGAATTGGAGAGAATATGTTTCCGAATCTGACAGACCCCATCCATTGCACAAATCCTGCAAAGTTTGTTAATCATTTCACATGCAAGTACGAGAGAATGTTAAATCACGAGTAAACAACAACCTCTGTTCTATTGTTTTCTACAAAGGTTTTGAATTTTCGAGTCTCTTATTATCGTGAATATCAAATGGTATTTTTCTATTGAATTTAAATGACGTTATTTCTCATTAAAGGATTACACAGGAATGTAGGTTTTGGTGGAATAGTAATTGAAAGTAGATGGCAGAATAAATGATCAATAAACCTGTATAATTCCAGTGAGAGGCTGCTTCTGATTGAACTCTATGAGTTGTGCCACTTGCTTATTCATCTCCACCGCAATTTTCACGATATTCGAATCCTTTTGGACAGGCATTTTGATTGTCTGCGTATACATTAATTGTCAAAATGCAGAAACTCTTGAAACCAAGAATGAATCTTGAAAATTCGGTTTTAAAATGTTTTTTTAACTTTATTCACGCGTCGTTGATTCGCATTCTGTCATTGTAATGAGGGAGTGAGGCAGTCATTCAACCATGTAGTACAGAGATTAAGAAGAGGAGAGCATATGGGAATGGGGTTTCCATTTCTCTGAGATGGCGCTTTTCGTAACGGTCATTTTGAGAAACACTTCACTGTGCAGCCTCGATCAGTCGATTTCCTAAATTTATTTATTCCGTTATATTCGATTTTTATTCTTCGCCATCCCGATATTCAGCATCCAATTGTTACATATTATCATTAAATATAATCCTATCCATTAACTTTATGTAAAATAATAAAAACGTTCACCAACCGTGGTCCGACTTGCTCTAAAAAGCCTGTGGTACCGACACAAAGTAACATCGTGATCTCAACATAAACTAAGGGAAGGAGGAAATTAATTAAAAAATTCAATGAAACCGTATTTTTCCAATTTTCAGTCGTTTAATCCTCAAAGCGAAACGAACTTCCCGCTCTCCGTTATCCACGTCATAAATGTATGGATATCGGAAATAAATTGAAAAATTGCATGTCAGCAAATAATTGTTTATTCGATAAAAATGTTTGTGCTTTATATTTTCTTCGTTGAGTTGAATCACAAATTACGATTCGATTTCGAGTACAGTTTTAATTGCTAATATTGGCGTTTTTATATCTAATGTATATACAGTGAATTCATTGAGCCGTGATAAAAATATACAATTCACAAATCTCATATATTGTTCTCGTAAACGTTGCTAGCGACACTCTTAATCTATTTCTGAATGTATGAAAAAGTAGGTTTAGTATTACATGCGAACAATTGGATATTCCGCTCAAAGCTTCCAATCCCAAGGTACGCAAAGTACACCATCGCTCATCACTGAATAGTAATGCGTTACCCAGAGCATTACGCCCTCGAGCATAGGTGCAAGAATGAGTTTGTGAGCTAGCATTCGCTCACAACATTCAATCATAAGATCAGGCGTGATGCTGTCGTCTTTGTTCAAACCGGCCAACGAAAGTTCCTTGATCGTTCTCTCATGGAGTTCATGCTCCACGTGTTTGATGCTAATTTAAACAGATAAAATATTATATTATGAAAACTATAGAGTTACCTATGGTCCATTTTGGAACGAAATTTTGAGAGAAAAATTGCGACGAATTATCGTGAAATTTGCAATGATTCGAAAATCCGGATATTTAGTTTTGACAAAGTGTCAAGAGCAAAATCTCGATCGCCAGTCAAAGATTTTAATCATTTTTACGTAAGATTTTCTTTCAAACAGAGTATCGAACCAATTTTGAGTTAAATTCACAAGGTAAACTGTTTTGTAAATATCTTAACACCGGAATGAGCTTCTCGAACTATTTTGCTCGTCGGCTTACTTGTTGTAGTGATGAAGTCTTTTTGTAGCTTCCTCCAAGTTCTCAGTTATGAATGTGACTAGAAGAAAACCCGGGCAAGATGACGGCACGATAAATTGTCCTGTGGGCGAAAGCATCAGAGGTCCTGCCTCACTGTAACAATTTTGTATCGTGAGCATATCGATTTTCAAAGTTTTTCTAATTGTTTATTTGTTCAATGGAAGTGCATTGATTTACTAACGCTTCGATGACTATCTCGTAGGCGGATAAATCGTCCGGCCACACTTTCGGATAATTTCTGCGTCCCCGGTAATCCGAGAGCGTCGTTGTAAGCTGGCGGAGTTGTTTCTCGTACTGGCCTACCATGACCTTCGGCATGAACTTCCTGCACATATAGGATACCCTGAGCCTTACGGTCACTCAATTAATTGAATGTGTTACGCACCGTCGGCCGACTTTAATGTCGAGGAGTACACGAGACACGGCTTTCTCGAAAGCCGGAAGTCTCAGAAGCACTACGTCGTGTTTCCTCACATTCTTTAGGAGCTGAAAGCACAACACATTAGTATTTAAATGGTGCAACGCTTATTCAGTATTGAAAGCGATAAATCATTCAAGCAACCAGGGTGATGGAATGAAAACGTTCATAGAATTTGTCAATTTGCTTGAAGTTGAGAAAACTTCCTGTTTTTCCTGACGGCTTTTCGGTTGACAAAAATTTCTGAATTTTCAGTTTTATCTCGAATTCATCCGGCAAGTAAGTGGGTGTAAACTTACGTCAAGCCAATTGTTTCTGACTTCTCCTGAATTCAGCATGACGCTGCCTTCAAGACTGATGCCGGTGTCATTGGCAAAAACGAGAGCCCGATTTTTCAAGGCGACCATGGGTTCTGGATGATGTTTAGCCAGGGCATGAAAAGCCAGGAGGCAGCCTCGGTAGTGGGAAATATTCCAACCGCAGTCCCAGACGACACTTTTCAACCCGAGACTATCGCACAGTATTTTTTCGAGTTTCTTGACCTCTTCTCTGATGGGTCTGCATGCTTCCAGTTTAACATGTGCTTCATTCACGTGCTTATCCAAATAGGCCCTTGAAAAATTCAACATTGGTTTGTATAATGAAAAATAAAACAATAAAAATAGTCCTGAAGAGCCAGAAATTTTTTTTTGTCTTCTTACTTAAATGTGTCTGGCTCGGAATTGATTTTTCTTTTCATAAGAATCGACTGATAAATTGGATCGTCCTCAAACTCCGAAAAATCGCCCCTTTCGCTGGTTTGCCAAAATCTCGATTTATATTTTGGTTTTTGTGGTTTTTCTTCTTGTATGTCCTCCACGAATTTCGTTGGTAAATTACACGTTTCCAATATCGAAAGTATTGTCTTTTTTATGTCAACGTCGTTGAACTGTATCTTGACTAATGTAAATTTTCCAGCTTTTGATTCTTTCTCGTCTCTAGGGCGCAAATAAAATGGCAAAGTTGTTGGCATAATGGGTCTCCTTTGTTGCAGAGTCTCTATCAATGAACTCATTTGTTTGAGAGAGTTTTCATTGACCGTCTGAAATTCAATTCACCAAATTACCACAATTATTAAAAGTACGGCATGCCGCAACTTTGTTGCAAAACGAAAAATTTGTCAATGTATTTCTGCAACATGACATTCTACATTTTCTACGTTTCATCTGGAAAATTGTCGTAAAAAAAAATGGAAATATTCATTGCCTTTTATGTAAGAGAAAAATAATTGAAAAATTCTGTCAAATTTTTTATTTTTGCACTATGATTGCCTTCTACAAATTAGAAATTCTCATAAAGGTGGAAAATGAACTGTTCACTGATAAGACCATGATGACATTGATAATAAAATAATATAGCAAGATAAGTTTTTCATCAGTTTACTTGTCTTAGCACAGAAGTAATATGTGATGAAAACTGAGAAGTGACCTTGGATGGGTTCAAGAACATCTGGTTTGTGAGAAATAATAACCACTTGAAAGCTAAAAATAGAACCTGGTAATGTGCGTTGTTTCATATTGCAATGTGCAAACTAAATGGAAATGGCATGCAATTCTCTCTGTGCATTGAAACATAACGATGAAAACAAGACAAAAAATATTTACCCTTTGGGTTGGAAACTGTCCGAAGAGATCAGGATGAACAGTAAAATAAAATGGCCTTAGAGCTGTTGAAATTTCGCCCGTGCTTAATGCTCTCACAGTGTCGTTTCTGCAAAAGCTGCACAATAAATTATTCACACATTCATCAAAAATAATACACGCGAAACGCAGATTCAAATGTCTTCGCTATCTCTGTTACACACTATTTTTATTTGTAAGCTGAAGAATATTACGACTAGAATACAAAAAAAAATCATTCCTCTGAGAGTCGAGAGTTCGTATTTTTATGAGAAAAGTTTGGCAGATAAAAATCTCATAACAAAGAAACGTTTTACGCGACAATGGAATTGTACGTGCATCGTTGAATGATTGTGAACTGATAGAGCCACGAAAAAACATGGCAACCTATAATACTACCAGAAATGTTGATATTTAATATATCGTGAATAAAGGTAATTTACCATTTCCTCAGCGAACAGTACATCGTTGTGGAGAAGGTCAATGTCGCGAAATTTCGCGATCTTGTAGAATCATAACAAAAACAATGTAATTTATTCACTTATTTTTTGTACTGTTGTTTTCCATGAACAATAAAAACGATGCGTAACAATCCATCGATCTAGACTTTGCAGAGAATTCATTTATTACCGAAAGGGGAATAATCAATGAATTATTTTTCGTTGGTATATTTCGAAGCAATAAAAACCCAAAGCGTAGCACGCCAACACCAGCACTGACAAGGCAATCTGACAATTCACGACGTACACCGACGGCGAGGAACGATAGTAAGGAGATGGCGCCGTCTATTGAGAGTTTTTCCAACCCGAATTTGAAGCATGCGTGCAATTGTTCACAACATTAAACGCGCTGAGATAATCGAAACCAAATCGTAAAACGTCAACAGATAACAACAAGATCTCGTCGACTGACGTTTATAATATTTTTAGCAAATCTCCCGAAATAATAAGGAGTTCGGATTTAAAAAAGTTGTATTTCATGTAAACATTGACACAGAAGTGTCGTAAAGCACGATTTCTGAGCAGCTGATCTACAATCAACGTGCGCATGGGTGATAAAATGTGCTTTTTCCGTATTTAGCACCATAAAGGCCTAAGTCGACACGTTTGTATATGTTAAACTCCCCGTTTCATGTTTTTCTGTTTCTCAATAGACATGCGACTTTTCCTAAGCTGTCAGATCTCTACATTTTTTTCACATAGCGTCACAATGACATCTGATGTAGATGGAAAGATCTCTTCCCATTCGTTACAATCAATCGTTATTGAGAAACCCGAATTCCTGCTGTTTTGTGGAACCCAGCATTGCTAGTTGTCACGTTAAAAAAAAAAGTGATAACATGAATTCGGAGTAGGTCGGACGACATTTTTCTAGCTTTCGTTAGGTTTCAACTTTCGACGTTTTCCGAGGGTTCGAGCGCGGCCATTGTTTTGCTAGTCCGATATTATTGTTTTGATCGTTTCGATGCTGCTCTTTGTATTGTGACTTTATCCCAGCGTTAGTCACTCAGCGAATGTCGTTAGTGTCTCTATTATGCTACGTTTTATCCGAGAGTCGTGTCCCTCGCAACACATGCGAGCAGCTTATTCAAGTCCAGACGTCGCATGGACTTAACATGTTGTGCATAAGGAGAAGGGGTCCAGGGAAACAATAAGGATTAAACGAAAGGCGGAATGATCAAAATGATTTTTTTATGATCATTATTTC
This sequence comes from Campopleginae sp. 14b, assembly GCA_030522525.1. Lineage (NCBI taxonomy): Eukaryota > Metazoa > Arthropoda > Insecta > Hymenoptera > Ichneumonidae > Campopleginae sp. 14b. The sequence goes on along the minus strand of JAPYYS010000063.1, from coordinate 71,837 downwards.
GTTCGTACTACTGTTCGTACCGCGTGTAGAGCTGACCATTATGACACTTGCTTTCGATCATCGCCGTAGTAACTCGAAAGCTGTGGGTTCGCGATGCTGTCATCCTTATTCCGTTTGACGTTTGCACACAACAGATAAAAACAAAAAATCCTAAAATATAAATCTCCGCGGCAAACACAGTGAAGAAACCTGTTTTTCAGGAGCAAAAATTTAATTCTGACTGCGACTAGCGATTACAAGAATCCTCAGATCGCCTTGATAAAATGTACATACGTCGTTTTATGCTCTTGACGTAAGACGTTCTTTTTGATTGTTGTTACAAATGGTTTATGTTTTAAATATTTAACAGCCTACTGGAAAAATAAAGAATCGGTGAGTGATGGATGCGATATTTTTTTGGTGCTCAATTTCATTTATGTTGTTGTGCAAAGTTAGTCGAGTGTCATTCCTACAAAATATCTTTTTTTATTATTTTCAATGAAAATGAAGGAAGCTACTATCCAAAGTGTTATAAAAAATGAAGGTTCGACGTTTATGATTCATTTCAATTTTTTCAACGAATCTCATTAATTAAGAAAGAGATTCCACAAAACTTTTTTACCTCGTTTAGTTACGAGCCGTTTTTATCATCCATGAGTTTTTCCAACTATTCTCAATACCTCATGGAACCTTTTTTGCTTTTACTTCAAGAAATCAGCATGGAATATTCAATACATAGACGACCCTTACTCGGGGTCGGAAGCGACAGTGAGTTCGAAGATGAATTTGAAACAGAAGTTGACGACGCGAGTGTTTCTCAGCCTGATGAAAAACCGACTTTCAAGCCTCGCCAACCGACAGACAGATTTCATCTGGCGTACATAGTTTTTTATCTATTGGGGATGAACACCTTGATTCCATGGAGTTTTTTTATGACAGCGAACGACGTAAGTTTCCCAGAATTAGAAAAGAAACAATCGTTCTATTTTTATGGTGTCACTGATTAACTGAATGTCTTTTCCGATTTGTTCTCTCACAGCTGTCTGTTTTTTTTTTCTAGTACTGGACTTACAAATTCAGGGACATTCATCCAAATAATACAGGACATCACAATTACACGCACACAGAAATTTCAGAAAATAGGACAGAACTTCAAGCAAACTTTACGTCGTACTTAAATTTATCTAGCGCACTGTCCAATATGTTATTCTTAATAGTGAATACCTTCATCAGCAAAAGGTAAAAATAAATAATTTCTCATTGTGTTTACGGATGTCAGAATTACTTATCCAACGTGAAGATTACAATCGTCCAAGTCCCACCTGTTGATAAGCTTCGCTGAGGAGAATATTTATAAGAAAATGTTTTCAAAATTGAACAGTTTATTTGATTTCGGGCAGAAGCCTCAATGATGACAAGTATGTAATCATGTCATCACAAAGATGAAGTAAATTATTTCGATTTATTGTCATTCGATTGGATTTTTGAACTCATAAAGGTGACAGAAAACTGGCCACTAACTTTGATCAGAAGAATATCTAATTCGTGGAATAAAAATTGTGAAAAATTTGCATCGCTGCATGTTTTCTTGACAATGGCATTTATTTGTGTGTGGTTTTTAAATATTTTTGGCTGAATCTTGACATTGAAAATTCTAACTGATGTTTTTTTTCGCAATTTTTAGAATATCGCTCAGTACAAGGATGATTGGATCTCAAGTAGTAATACTGCTTTTATTTATTATGACCACCGGATTAGTAATGGTGAACACAGACGAATGTAAGTGCCGCAGCAACGATTGTAAACAAATGTATAATTTTTCTGCAGTATTTACAAATGATTTTGACTTTCAGGGCAGAACAATTTTTTAATTTTGACCCTCACAACCGTGGCTTTCGTAAATGGTTCGTAGAAAAAATGATTTTAATGAAATTATGTCTTGACTTGATTTTAACTATTCCTTCTTTATCCATCAGCTATGAGTGCCATCTTTGGTGGTAGTTTGCTGGGAATTGTTGGACGATTCTCTCCGAGGTATATAACTGCCATGTCCGGAGGACAGGCTCTTGGAGGAATATTTACCGCGTTGACGGAAGTCTGTTCTTTGTGGATCGGTGCAAGTCCAGTTGTTTCCGGACTCGTTTATTTCATTATCGGCGATATTGTGCTCTTCATATCGCTCATATCTTACGTCATCCTCGAAAAAATGGTAAAATTTCATTTCGCACTAAATTCGTAATTTTTTGCAAATTATGGAAAAAGTTTGATTAAAAATTCTAAAAACGAAACAGTAGTCGCGCTCTTCGAGTGAACGCCTCCTATACGTGCGTCTTGGGTCAATCTGACCGAAATCGTTGTATTCCGGTAAATATGCGTTTTGTGTTTTTTTTTGTACAGACTTTTTTGTAGTGAATTATCCATATTTTTTACTTCGGGTCAAACCGACCCAGTATGCACTCAAAGAGTTAATTATAACTTGCTGATTTTAAAACCAACACAATTTTTTTTTGGTCATAAAAAAATGGATTATTAGTTGAAACCGTTTCATGGTTTTTTTTTCAAAATCAACAATTTATCAGACTCGTTTATCTCAAAATAGAAGACGCCAACTAAAAAAATGCCAGACTCAATAACTGCGATGTAGATATTCATGACACAGAAGTCCACATTAATCGGCTTGTGATAATGCTTTAGCTGTTAAAATGCTAATAACGATGAGGAGGTTCGCTATGAAAATAACGAACGCATCACACGCATGTGTGGATTTGGTTGCAGACATTTTTCAAACACCATATGCTGGAGGAAATGAGGCTGCCAGTGGAGTCGAATCATTCTGTGAATGCCGAAGTCAGTTTTGTCGAGGGGCCTACGGTCTCTTACAGTCGGATATTCAAGAAAGTCTGCCCATACGGATTAAGCGTATTTCTGGTCTTCGTCGTTTCTATATCCGTATTCCCAGCAGTAACCGTTCTCATCGAAAGTGAGAACAAAGGCAAAGGCTACGTATGGAACGGTTCGCATATTTTTATCCTTCAACTATTAAAAAAACAATTTTCCGGAAGAATGCATCGAAAAACTCCAACTTTTCTACGAAATCGAGTCAATTCGTGAATTACGTTTCACATGCAAACCCATTCATCAAATTTGAGGAGGCTGGATCATGACGATAAAATGTTGCCATGCTAAACCACCTACAAAACAAAAAGTTTCAAAAGATGAGAATTCAATAAAATTTATTAAATACTTTTAATAATATGTGCGACGATACAATTTTTTTCAAATTTTTTCACCACATAGTCCTCGAGTTATTGAGCACTAAAGTTCACGTGTATAAGCAAAGGGATTACATATATACAGGTATTCATCTCGTGCACGAGAACTTCGATTCAACTCTGAATTATCGATAGCCATCCGGTAAATAAATTCGAAAAGATTTGTGTATGTATAATTGATGCCAAAGAAAATTGTCAAGAACTTTAATAAAATACTCATTATTTTGATTTTGCGATCCAACCTCCTTGAGACTTTGGAAATCCGCGAACAATAAATTCTGTTCGGGATTCGCAAGTTATCACTACATTCGTGCGATATAATCCTCCCGTCAAATGTTTCAACCTATCATTATGAATCGCCGAGGTAACAAACACTGTGTCCGTTATTTGCAGACGTATACTTCGTGCCAGTGGTTACTTATCTGACGTTCAGTATAAGCGATTATGTCGGACGTCTTCTGTCCGGTATCACGTTATGGGTAATTAAATTTGATTGGAATGAATAAGATAGTTGATGAATCAACAAATCCTATTATTTATTATTTTTTTAGCCACGTGGAAAACCGTGGAAATTGCTAACGCTCTGTGTTCTGAGAGCTTTGATTGTTCCTGCCTTCATGCTGTGCAATGCTCAACCAAGACATCACCTCCCCGTCTATATCGACCGCGACCTTTATTACATTCTCTTGATTATTATCTTCGCCATGTCGAATGGTTATCTCTGCAACATTTCTATGATCTTAGCACCAACGTAAGTGACGATTTAAATGTCTAATGAACGATGCACAAAGCTCATCGACGTGATTCTCTATTTTGGATTTTATCACAGGGTCGTGGAGGGTCGCGACAAAGAAATTGCGTCAGCCATGATTGGAGCTTTCCTTGGATTAGGAATAATGGCCGGCTCTTCTCTTAGTCTTGTTTTGGTACGAGCGCTCTAGTTACTGACCGAGAGATTGCTTCTATTCGTCTATGATAAATAGAACTCACTGCCTTTATCTCCCTCATTGTTTCGATATGATAGTTCATTGTGTCGGACAACTCGATAATTCTCTTTACGATAAAATGATGCATTTTACTGTACGTTGTTGAAGTTTGCATCGTTTTGATGAGATCAACTTTTATTTTTCTTTGGGGTATCCTAAATTTGATAACGGATTAGAATAATTTGTGAGGATTTATTTCGGACTTGAGTATTTGAATTGTAAATATAATTAAAGCACAACAAAAATTTTCATTTCACTGACTATTCCTATCGTGGAAACGATGCAAATTCCAACAACATTTTACCACGGACTTTATAAATGAAAAAAATTGAGGCTAGCGACACTGGTGCAACGCCGAATGCGGTAAGAACCGAAAAGGCATTTGACAAACGACATTTTGTACCTTACTTCGTTATGATAATTTTACGGACTCAGCCCAATGACTGTAAAATAAGCGCACACGATTCATCCCCCTCGTCTTTGTAAAATGTATATCATGTTCTGTTTTATCTGTCGGGGCAACATTTTAAGAAAATGAATTTTCCCATTTTATTCGAGAGGACCATTCCATAAAGTGATGGTGGGAAACGACGATCGACTGAAAAAGTCGAGTTTTTGTTCAGAGACAAGTTTGTAGAAAGTCGTTCGTATGGACGCTTGAGCGCAACTGTTCAAGAAATTTGTACCATGTCTGGTTGAGATACGCACAAAAGAATTTAGATGAATTAGCGTTAATTGACAAAATTCTATTGTACGTTATACGGCGCGATCCTAGCCTCTATTTGTCGGATGTATATATTTATGAAAAAATATAACAGCGTCGATACGCCAGTTCGAATAATGCTGAGGACAAAAACCTTGAATTACGTATTAGTTAAGTATTTTGATATCGATGAACCAGGACCAAAACCGTTTCGCATCGAAATGTTAGCAAAGATGACTGGTGGATGTGGAGACATCGATTTATTCGAATAATTGTATTACACCGAGTGAAAGAGGAAACACGTTTTTTCTTTGCTGTTTAGATAATTCAATGGTGTGATAATTGTGAATTTGATGTGCCAGAGAAAAGCGACGTTTCTGCGTCGAATGAGTAATAAATAACGGCACCGATGCCCGTCGTGATTCATAACGTTGTGCAATCATTTGATCCAATTAAACTTATAAAACAACATTTGTTTCTGCAACTCTCATATCTTCACAGCAAAATTATTTATTATGGTAACAAGAATGATGAAAAAATAAATAAAATGCTCACTCATTGGAGCGAACATCGCTTTCATGAGCGATATTGACGTTCCTTGTCTGTGAGGGGAACAAACACGACTCCCATGAGATGCGTTCTTTTTATTTTGCCATCCGCCGTCTTGTCGATTTGAACTAGAGTCTGGTCCTCGTTTTCTGGCCCAATCGGAACGATCATCCGGCCGCCAGCTGCCAATTGATCGATTAACTGAGCAAACAGAAAAGATATTCATTCGAGGTTCATGTACTTTTTTTTTGTCACAGAAGATTTTTCCTTCTTCTTACCGATTGGGGCGTTTCACGAGCTGCTGCCCCGACGTGTATCGCGTCATACGGAGCATGTTCGGGACAACCCAACCGCCCATCACCGACTGCCAAAAACAATTGCAATCAGTGACTTTCTAACGTCTTACTTTTGTTAATTGGATCACGAAAATTCCACCATTAGAAACACAAACTTTACCGACTAAAGCCACTCGTCCTGACTCTAGTAGCTCAGGTCTGTCCTTCTGGATGTTGCATTTAGCCAATGCCTGAAGTTCAGGTATGTGATCGATACCGACTGCCAATCCTTCGTTGCTGAGCATCAGACCCATACACGCCGTTAAGTATCCAGAGCCTGAGCCAACATCCAGCGCTTTGTTACCAGGTCGGAGTTTGTCTTCAAGCAATTCCAGGGCATACGCGTGCTAAACAAGTTTTTCTCGTCTTCTAACTTGTAAATGGTCCTCTTTCATATGATCGATTTATTTTGAGATTCATCATTGGAGGGAAAATCAAAAAAAAAGTTGAAGCCTGAAATTTGAACTTCCAAAATTTACTCCGTAACGTGGTCATCGGTAAAACTTTGAATCCTTGGAGCTCATCTTTCTAAACTGACATGGTTGCAGGCTTATGTTTAGATTTTCTCGAAAATGTGAAAATATGATTTTTATCAGATTTATAAAAAACAGTTTTATTCCAATTTCATTGCTTGAGACCGATCGGAACAAATTTTTGAAGCTATTCCATCGTCATGAAAGAGAATAGATTGTTCTTTTAATTACCATATGCGGTGCACTTATAGTAACTCCAAATCCGATACCCTGGGGAGCGTCGAGATAAGGACTGCCAGAAGTTGTATATTTCGCTCTGTCCACTGAAGACATTGTTTCAAAGACTCGATCTGATTTGACGATTTTCGACCCTGAAGTGATTGCATGTTTAGAACCAAAAGAAATGGCTCATCGATGTTTTCCCAGGTTGTACATTGTGTAATTCGTCGGATTTTTTATTTCCACGAGAAATGAAATATTACGTTTTGATTTGGTACCAAAATTGTTTGATGTTTCGTATGAGAAAAAAGGATTTTTTTTTGTAGGTTATCTCAACGTTGATCGATGAAACGTTCAACGTTCATCAAAAAAAGGAAAGAAACCACTTACTTTTGAGATATTGAACAAGGTCTCTGTTAGTTCTTCCATTATATCGGCCAAATGCAGCCATGCTGTTTAGTCTATAAATGTGTAGCAAAACCAGAACTACCGCAACATAAATAAAACACTTCACATGCTGACACTGAATTTTGCGGCCGGTCTAATGAGTTTTGTGTGGGGAAAAAACAAGGAAACGTCCGTAAGAAACAAAACGAGAACTACAGTGTACGCCAAATAAAGAATACGAGCAACAAGATTACGAGAAAATATTTCGCGTGATCATACTAATATGCTCCGTTAACAACAACGCACTCCGTTTACGTTCTCGCCAAACTTGAATCTGCGATGCTTTTAGAGGGGTGGGAGGTCATCAAAGGTGAAATTCACAAGAAGGCATTCAATGCGCTGCAGCAATATATCTATAATTAATGTGATTGGATCGCTGTTTCAAGGTTACACGATGAAATTCACGAAAATAGCTTTGAATTAAATTCGAATCTATTAAAATATAATTTATTTTAATGAACGCTGAAAAATCCCTGGATCCTTGACGACGATCCACTACTAATCCATTATTGTTACGGGCATTTTTAAAAATAATTCTATTGGGACATATAAATTTTCGTAACGTCTCGGACATGTTTGAATGGTTTTCGGACATTTTGCAAATAGGTACACACACTTTCATTGGCACGAATTCATTTTTAAAAGCACGTCATGACCGCGTATCGTCAACAATGACGTTAAAATTTCCGACTCTATTTTCAGATGCATTTTTTAATTGTCTTACCGATGTTTCTGTAAAATTCAATGGTCTCGTGATCCTAACGACTATGGACATAAGCCTGAATCCTCTATATCGAGTTTTAACGACATATTCACTTCGTAATTTTTATTAAAAAAATGAAAGGCATTTTTTATGTCTATACAAAATATATTTTAGAGTTTTAATAATAATACATGAATAAATAAAATACATTGTGACAATAATTTTTTCATCTAACAAATAAACATAGAATGTAAATATTGAAATTTCCAAATTTCTTGTTCTCTCATGATTCTTTGCACTATTGAAAATTCTTCATTAGCGTTGTAATGAAATAACTATACGATATTCGATCTATCGTAGAAAAATTCATCTATCGCCACGTAAATTCGTTGCATTTTCAATTGTTCAATTGCGTTTCGGGATCGGTGAGAAGTACGTATGAAACGTGCATCAACTTCTGCGTAGAAACAACTCCATCCTCATTTTTGTCAATTTGCATAAGAGCTTGAAATCTCTGGAATCCTTCGAAAGCCATTACAGGACAAACCATTCGGCCGCCAGGTGCGAGCTGCTTGATAAGCTGAATAAATAAAAGAAAAACGAAATAAATTAGATACTTCGAGGAAATGTAAAACCAGATTTCTACAAATTCTTGAAAATGGCAAAACGCTGGACTTGCTCCTTCGGGAAGAGATTCGGCGGCAGCTCCAACATGAATTGCGTCGTAGGGACCATCCTCGGGATATCCTAACCGACCATCGCCCTCTGTGCCAATAATAAAAATGACAAAAATAAATAAACAAACGTCGAATTGAAATCTCATTCGTTTCTATTTTGAAGCAACGATAGCAAAGAAATTACCGATAAATTTGACTCGGCCTTCCTTGATAAAATGAGGACAATCGTCGCGTACATTCCTCGTCGAAACTTCTATCAATTCGGGTATGTGTTCGAGGCCAATAACGCGACCTCGAGGACCAACCATGAAAGCCATACACGCTGTGAGGTAACCCGAACCAGAACCAACGTCGAGAGCCCGAGCACCGTCTCGTAGTTGATCCGTCAGAATGGAAAGGGCATAGGCATGCTGGAACATAAAGATAAATGTTCATTTCAACGAGGATAATATTTTTTCGGGAACACAACGACAAAAGGGCGACTTTATCGAATATTTGTTGTTTGCGGTTCTAAGCATATATAACTCTTGAGCATTATCGTTGATACATCGAGACAAACGGAGGATGCGACAATAATGGGGACAAGACTCATCGAGGCTCAATAAATATCATTTCATTTCTGTTAATAAATATCAGCTTCTGCTAATACAACATCCCGAGAGACAAATGAAAAATTTTCCTATATTCCTCCTACAGTTATTTTTCGCCTCCTGCTCGCCAAGTGGTGAATTTCAATCGCTGCAGATAGTAAGATATGCCAAACGTAAATCACGCGACATGTCGACGTGATAACGGCGTGAAACGGTGATAGCCCGGATTCCAATGATGCCCTCAATCACCAACTCAATATCTTTTTCCCTATCGTACCAACCAATCCCACCGTACATTGACGTCCCTTTTTTATTGTTTTTTTTTCAGGTTTCCAGAATTATCGCAAACCTGGTCCAATGTTGATAAAGCGATTATTCAATATATTTCAAGTTCAATATGACGTCGAAGTGGTCGAGACTTTTGGCAGGTGATGGACAATAATTTATGCTCGTTACCAAAGCGATACAAATATTATTAACCATTTTTTTTTTTTTTTCGACGACGGTTGCACATTTTGTGGACGAGATAAATTGTGATTCGAAGATCATGAAGATTTACCATGTGTGGGGCACTGATGGTAACGTTGAATCCAATTCTTCGTGGTCGATCTAAATATGGCTGGTCTTCGTGGCAATATCGTCCTCTGTCAACGGCTATCATCGCAGCCATGGCAGAGTCCGTCGTTAGAATTTTGGCTTCTGGAAAAAGAGAAAAGAAAAGACAAAAGTAAATATAAATCATTTTGCCATAAGAATCAAACGTCGGAGTAGAATTTTGGGCTTGAGTTAAAGTGACAGCGGTTTGGATGTTCATGCTCGAAAGAAATCTTGTGTGAATTTTTTGATTCCAAAAATAATGAAATAATGATGCACATGGCTTTTTTTTTACCTCGTAATTTTTCTATCATTTCCTGGTTCGTCGCGCCACTGCAACGCCATGACATGTTACGGTTTTTTTTTCTTCAACTCTTAAATTTTTCCCAATCGGCAATCCAGTTCAAAATGATCTGAAAATGAAATTTCGTATCTGAATCGAAAAAGAAAGTACGAACAAAATTGTAAGGAAAAAAAATTACAAAAACACGTGAAAATGAAATTTTTTGTAACTCTTTTGAAAAATTTCCAAAATTATTATCATTCGGAAAATTCCATTTTTAATTCGGAAAACTTGGGTTCAGGCGGGTGGTTTTTCGTGACGTGGGGGGGGAGGCGGGGGGGGGGGGGGGGGGGGGGGGGGGGGGGGGAACAGCTGATTCCTAAATATCGATTCAGTCTGTGTTTCTGGCGAAAACATCATACACCGACATAAGGATGTGGAGCACGGTCATGCTTGAACTTGAATGAATGAGAGAGGGCCATTCATGCACTGAGCCCGAGAACTTTATATGCGGGAACGATTCGCTACGTTAGCTGTCATTATCGCCTACAGATTGGAACGTATATAAATTATAAAATATTGCTTTGTTTCTCGCTATGATAATTGCAGTGCACGAGTGCAGTTTATTTTCGAAAAGTGATGAACCCTCAATTTTCTATTGCAATGTACACGACACTGATGAAAAACGTGAGTACATAAATTTTCTCTATTCTTCTTTTCCAGAGACGAAAAAAAGTTCCCAAACAATTTAGTCAACCCTTTTGTTTTATTTTTTTTTTCGTCTTTTTTTAATTTTAAAAAAATTTTTAAAATTTTCTCTCGTTCTTTGTAAACAAACAGAAAAATCATGACAATGCGAAAATCCGAATTTACAGTATCGGAGACAAGTATACATTTTTCAGCAAAATACAGAGAAAAAAACGAAATACAACAAATTTAGTGCTGTTGCATGTGGCCGTGAAATATCCAAGGCTGTAAAACTGGCCGACGTCAAAAATCATCTCTATATCGTCAGAACTCGTGTCAGTATTGCAGAATTGTACGGAATTATGCAACAAAAGTAATAATTTATTGTAGAGACTAAAGCAATCAGTCGAAAGTTTGAAAAAACCTGCAAGGCTTCGACGAAACAAAGTGATTGGGAGACTTGTAAATTAATTTTGCAATCAGTGAATACTCTGTGATAAATTATTTCCAAACGAATAGAGATAATTACAGGATGAGCAAAAATTCAATACCATTCGCGTACTCTTGACAATCTCATTTGCTGATGACGTTTGTGGAACGTAAACTCAAATGTCTGTCAGAGGCAAAATCCGGGTGCAGGCGTACAACGTTTTATCGTATTTTATTTCCTAGTTATTTTATCTATTGCGTGTCATATTGTTGCTATGAACTTCATACAAAATAATCTAAATTTGGGAAAACTGCCCTAGGGAAAATCATTGTGGATGCACCGTTTGAAAATTCCACGAATGTCTGGATGCAAAACGAAAAATATTCTGTCCACATCTTCCAGGCCATAAAAAATATTTATTCTCATTTTTTTTTTTTATCAATTCCATCAAATTGGGCATTTTGGCACAATTATCGAAACGTAATAGGAAAATGGCGTTTCGTGGAGCGAATATGGAGTTTTATTACTCCATGAAAAAGTTTAGCAAAAAATGACAAGCATTGACTGGAATGAAATTCCGAATGTGTGATCGGTCTGTGTCGGTATCGGCCAGACTCTGTTTATTTCGACGTTCTATTGCCAAAGAAACAGCTGTATTATTAACGTTTTCTTATTCGTACATGATTGCTTTACTGAGAGTGCGAAAATGTTTTGCGAAAAAAGATAAGACGACGCTTCGTATTGATACAGCGTGATGTAAACTCGAGGGGGTAGAGATTTTATCATGACTTGGTTATAAATTGAATTAGATGGTGGAAGAAAGGTACAAGTACAACGACGACAGTCTCTTGAGTCACAGAGTCAAAGACCGAGAGGTCGAAAAAATATTGAAAAATAAGAAAATAGGAATTCCAAAAATAGTGGGAAATCATTGGGGAAAATGAAAAGAAAATGACGATAAGTTGAAAAGGGGGTTGGGGCGAATCAGAAATCAGATAAAAATCGTATCGAGCTCGTGTTAAAATGGGAGAGTTGCAGTTTTAATATGACGGACTCCGAGTAACGAGAGAAACAGTATTTGAGACACGTTTTTATCTTATTATTCACAGTTTTTTTTCTTTTTTTAATTTTTTGATGCAAAGTTATCGCACAGACAGTATCAAAGCAAAAATTCTATTACGTCAATGTGAATAGTCGGGAGAGCGATCGAGTGTTTGACAAATACTCAGTAGTGTCCCATCCACGATGCCTCGCTGAAGCTTTTCGGTGAAGCCTCGATTTTAAAATTTTTCACCCTTCGGTTTCTGCCCAACGAATGGCCCTATTTTTATAAAGATTTTTTTTTCGCGCGTGTGTGTATCTTTTAAGATTTCAACGAAGACATGGGTGAAAATAAATCGACGACTTCTGAGCCGGGACGGCTTCGGCAGACGATCGCAGCGATTATTGGTGAGTAAAAATGGGATTATTGATCAAATAAAAAAAAAAAAATGAAAATCGATTCCACTTTTTGAATTGATGATATTTAAATTTCATTATTGTCCCAATTATTTTCTTTTATTAAAAACCCGGAGAACATGAAAATCGAGACTTCAGCAATTCTCATGCAAATTCAGAGGCAAAATTTCTACGTATACGTCGATCACTATTTTTTGCTCTTCGGTCGTCATAGCAAAAAGATTCCAAGATCAAATCATACGATGTATCCATCGACATGTGCCAAACTATTTTTTTCAACTCTGACCTATTGAACAGTAACAAGAGAATATAGAAATGGATCGGTTCGGGGGCAATATTCATAATGGAAACTGTACGCAGATAATGTGAAAAATTACTCGAGCATGTAGCATCGAAAATCGATGCGATTCCATCATTAATTCGATCTACGATTCTTATTCATTGTTTTTCCACTACTTTCACGTCGATTAACATTTTTCTTTTGTTTTTGAATGATTTTATAGTGAACATCGCTTCGTTAGCGTATGGTATGATGATTGGATGGCCATCGCCGATAACCCCGCAATTTCAAAGCGTGGATACCCCCGTGGGAGATTCACCGATGACAGATGAGGGGTCTTCCTGGTTGACAGGTGCATTGTGCGCCGGTGCACTCGCGACAATGCCATTCTGTAGCATAATAGCCGAAAAACTGGGTCGTCGAGTGACGGGTTTTTTAATGACAGTGCCATTCTGTCTATGTTGGCTTTTGATTATTTTCGCTACAGATTTTTCGGCTCTGTACGTTGGACGCTTTTTGGCCGGAGTCGGTGGCGCACTTTGCTTTTTCCTTGTTCCTCTATACGTGTCGGAAATTTCGGCCGATAGTATACGGGGACAGCTTGGAAGTTTCTTGGTCTTTGGCATTAATATTGGAATCGTAACGGGCTATATTACCGGCGCTGTAATGACCTATCAAATGAGTGCTATTTGTGGTCTTCTCATGCCTTTGATCTTCCTCGTTGGGTTTGTCTTTATGCCGGAAACGCCTGTCTTCCTTGTACGGCGTAATCGAATGGACGAAGCGGCGAGGTAACCAAAACTTTTCAGCTCGTCTCATGCGTATCGATTGGCAGAAAATTCATTTCGAAATTCTATCAATTTTAACCCTTCGAGTGCATACCACCTATTTGTGCATATTGAGTCAATCTGACCGGAAGCGTTTCTCAAACCGTTGCCATTGAATGCGCCAAATAATCGGTGACAGAAAACAGTTGGGGTCAAAATGACCCGGTATGCGCTCGAAGCGTTAATCGAATTTGTGGCAAATTCCGCAATGGAAATGTTCAGAAATGTTTGCATTATTTTATAAAAAGAATAAAAACGATAATTTTCGAAAGAAATCATCAATCACAGTCGATAAATATTTTTGCTTGTGACAGGTCGCTCTTGTGGTTGAAAAATGGCGATAAGGCTGCGGTGGATCGTGATCTTTTGAGATTACAATTGTTGGTAAATGAGAGTCTGAGCCGGGACCAAGCTGCTGGATTCAAAGACTTGTTTCGAGATCAGGGAACTATCAAAGGATTTGTTATTGCATGTGGACTGATGGGTGGACAACAGCTGTGCGGAATAACAGCGATGGTAAGTCGAATCTTTAGTTGAATTACTCGATCGGTAATAAATTCAATAAAATAAATAAAATTGCTTTTTGCAGATAAGTTACGCCGCGACGATATTCAAAATGGCCGGCAGTTCGTTGAGCCCGAACACAGCTGCGATAATAATTGGATCGATTCAAGTTTTTGGCTCGTGGTTGTCGAGCGTGTTAATGGAACGTGCCGGGAGGCGGCCACTCTTAATGATTTCGTGCATGGGAATGGCAGTTTGTCATTGCGCGATCGCAAGTTTTTGTCAAATGTTGAACGCCGGTTATGACGTTGATTATTTCCGGTGGATCCCCGTGACGGCATTATCCTTTTACGCTCTGGTTTACAACGTCGGTATGGGCGCCGGGCCTTTCATCGTAGCCTCGGAGATTTTTAGTTCCGATGTTCGTGGCCTCGCCGTTTCTATAGCTCAAATTTTCATGTGGGCACTCGCCTTTTTACTCGTTAAATTTTTCCCTGCTATGATGAACGCCATGGGCGTTTCCGGTTGTTTTTTCTTCCTCAGCGTTTGCTGCGTCGCTAACTTTATATTCATTTTCTTACTTGTGCCCGAAACTAAAGGCCGAACTCTCGAATCCATAATCGACGAACTCAACGGCTTCACCGCAAGATTCAACGAGAAAAACTACGCCAAAGCTTCGCTCCAAATGTCAGAGAAAAATCTTAATCTTCCTACGTAACGATATTGCTCATTGATTATTAATCTTTTATTAAATAATTTATTCAAATTGAGCGAATATTTTTTTTTACGTTGTCCTAGTCACGTTGTTAAATTTTTTTTTTTTAGTTTTTAGTTAAAGGTTTGAGTATCAAATGAAAAAAGACCGTTGCGTTATCAGAGGGAGGAAATTTAGGAGGGGGAATAGGTCACGAAGAGTCCCGCGGCACTGTGAGCGAGATCGCGAAGTTTTACCGACTCGGGGCAATTTTTTAAAAAGGCAAAGATTATGCGGAGTTGAAAAAAACATCGAATTATTGTAACTGGGCGTCAGGCTGCAAAAAACGGTCAGGAGACGCGGAAATTGCTCGTCGAAATGCTCACCGAGCATCGAATTTTTTTGACACGTCAAACGATGTTTTTCGTCATGCACCCGGAGAAATATTTGATACGGTGTGTGTGTCTAATTTTTTATGGAATTTTTTCGAATAAATGTGCCAATGAATTTGGCATCGTGTAGCTCCATGGAAAAACGTAATAAAACTATACAACACAAATTTATCCACGCTCCTGACTCAAATAGAAAAATCATTCCCACCCTGAGAATTTACCTATTCGACGCAGCAGTTTGGGATATCTAGAAAAGCGTGAAGTTAGATGCGATCTAGTAGTGGAAGTCGATGGTCCGTCAGGCGCCGACTTCATGGAGAGGGAGAAGTTCATTTTTACGATAACGAAAAATATGCCGTTTCTTTTTTTAGGGGAATAATTTATGAGAAGTTTTTCGGTATGCTTTGTATCTCGGTCGACGAGGATCACGATCGATGAATTTTCGAGAATGTAAAAATTTAAATAAAAGGTTCAATCGATTCTGCTATGAAGTTTGCGAAATGTATCTGTGCATGGTCTAAAGTTCATTGACTCATGAGTAAAGACGAAATAAACTATTGCTGGTTTGTTTCGGGATGCACTACATTTTCGTTTCGAAAGTTAATTGAATGAATCACGAATATACTCGCATACCTGAGATGTGGTTATACTGACGAAAATAGCAACCCAAATATGTCAGGTCAGTGTTCCGGAAAACCTCCGTAATATGTTTGAATTCGGTGATGTTGAGCGAACAAAAGATGTGGATGCGCACGATTTTCAACATATATATATATTTTTACACTTCCCACCCTAGCTCTCTTTGTTGACATTGGAACTGGAGCCGTCAAAGGTAACAATTTTGTTTTCCGCAAGTATACTCGACGATCCCTTTCAATGATTGCATCACAAAATGATGTGACAAATTTCTTCCATATTTTGACGCAATATCGTGTGCAATAGATTCATGACGCAGTATAAAAAACAACACTTTGAGTATATTTTCCTTTTGTGAGCGCTTAACTTTCAGCTCGAACTGAGTTGACGTTTGTTTCTCAGCAAAAATAGAAATAAAAAGAACCAGGTGAAGGTTTCGACAGAGTTTCGACTACAGCGCTAGTTGGCAAGTCGGTGGCATTTATTCGTAACTTCTCGAAACTGTGCATTACCGACTGAGCTCAATATTTCCCTTCCCACTCCGACCACGATGGTCTACAATCCCGGCGGAGTAGCGTGTAGTGCGCAGCAGCTTTGCGAATTGTTCGTCATGAGAAAGCGCCACGTCGGAAGACTCACTATAAACCATAATTGTCCAAACTTTATTGCAAAAACATTCGTGCGAAAGGACGAAAGGTGTGGAGCATAGTGATACGACAGAAGAAAACGCACGCAGCTGTGAAGTTTGATTTGCGAAAAAAATTATTCAGTAGATATATTTTCCTTTATAACGCTGCCCCGGTTGCCCTTGAGCATCGTCTCACGTTCCTTCTATGTACGCATTTTGATACACATCGGATTAGTGAATCTTTCGCAAAGTGACCTGTGAAAAACTTATTTCCTCTTGCTCCTCGGTGGATCAACGGACGTGCATGCGGGAGTGTGTTTATCGCGATCGCGTACCAACAAAAATTACAAAAATGTGTGAAGGTTAAAGTGGGCTGTTTTGAATAATTTCGTGCTGAACGCACGTAAAGCATAAACTTTCCAAACATTAGGATGGAATTCCTCTACAAAGTCATGATGTAGTGTTTCTCGATGGCGGTTTTCGGTTTTTCTCCACACGAATAATTAGTGTTTCGTCCGCTAAACACATCCGTGTTGGCCCGTTTTCGGGACACATGGATGCAGCGAACGGCCAGAAGCCCCTCGGTAATTTCAATTCATTCAAATTAACCCAAATTAGCCCCACAAGTAAAGTAAGAAACTCATATAACCAAATGCTATAATGCCTCCTCGAGCTCACATCGTACGCATTGACGTCTTTTTTTTTCGTAGTTTCACTTCCAATCTACGCAACCACTCGAACGTTTTTGAAATTTTTAGACAAGATTAGCGATAAAAATTCAATTATTTGGATAATTCGTAAAAAAATACTCCGTTTCAATGAGTTTTCAACTTTGTCGAGGTATTGCATCCTTCAAGAACAACAGTATTCGTGGAAAATTTCAAAAATCACGTTCGTAATGGAAAGACCATATTTTAAACGTTTTAATTTTTTTAAAAATGCCATTCCTTACCCATTGAGTATTCTGACATGGTCAATGAAAAACAAGGCCAATTTATATAATGTCTTCCTCGTTTTGCATCGTGCGCCAGTGCTGAGAATTGATTTTCAGTGAACGAAGTCAACGGGAACCTTTCCTTTTTTATTTCGTCTCAAAAATAAAGTGCGCCCGTAATTATTTTGACAATAACAAACACGAAAACTTTTTCTATTTATCACAATGCAACTCCGTGAATGTTATTTATTTCTTTTCCTTTGCGGGAATCATGGTAATGAATGTTCTTTGTTCGACCAGCTGGGCCAGTGCCCATCGGAGGTAGCAATGGCACGGATAAAAGTAAAGAGTGGCAGATGGAGCTGCTCATGGAAAAGCTGCGCTCGAAGGGCTCTGCTTTCAAAACACTCGTCGAGACAGCAAAAAATCTTCGGATGGCGATGCTGGTAAGCATGGAACAAAAAAAATTTCTCCCAAGCAATGATTCTCAAGAATCGCAAACTCGATCGGCATGAATAACGTTTTGCTTCGTTCACTGTGTTCAGGACAAAAGATTCGCCATCGATAGCATAGAAAAAAATCAACTGCAGAAATGTCTGGATACTCTGCAGCACTCCATAAAGGTGACTTCCCTCCAATCAATGGTAGAGCGATTGGAAAGTCTCAGCAGACAACTAGGGTAAAAAAGCCATTTCATTATTGTCACTTTAAAAATTGAGTTTTTCTTGGTTTGCGTTAGGATTTTATAAATCTTTGGAAAGTCGAAATGGCCGGGGACACTGGAGAAAATTTTTTACTACATAAAGTAACGTTCGAATTCAGTGCATTGAATGCGAAATATTTGCAAAATCGAGCAAGTTCCTCTAACTTATAATTTCCATTCACGGCGTTAATGAAACCGCCGCGAATATTTTGCATTTTTCGAGAACTGCGCAATGCGAGGTGATAATTTTTTTCTCATGTATTATACCAGTAGTTGTTCTTTTGATATAGTTTAAAGTTCATGTCGGCCCCTGCCGGCACGGAGCTCTTCATAACATCCGACATGTTTTACGTGGAGATTCTGCTAGAGACAACGGGCGTTGTGAAGGATGTGAAAATTCATCACGAAGGAAAAGCCGAACAACAGGTAAGCAAGGTTTCAATTGAACATTGTGTTTGTGACCAATAAATTTAAAGGGCAAAAGTAAAAAAGAGTTACGATCGTTTCAGAGTGGGGAGGAATTAGTCGCTTGTCTTTCGCGCGGGGATTTTGTCGACTTCACAGCACAATTGGAAGGTCTGGCATGCAATTATCAACTCAATGCCGACAAAAAAGTCAAGTGCAAGGCTTTCAGTGCACTTCAGTCTCTCGAAGCGGATCTGGGCATTTTAGCACAGTTACAAACCTTCATGAAAGAGCCTTTTAATCTCGTGCACAAGAGTCCCGTTGGTAAGTAATCGATTTTTCCTCGATCGAGTCCCAATATTCGGAAGAAGAGAATTGCCAAGTGAACGTTTTTATTTCATTAATCATGCGATTTTTTGCACTGTATTCCGAATGAATAAAAATAAAATACTTCTCAAATTGCGATGCAGGTATTTTGGAAAGGCGAAAAGGTGGACACGCGATGAAACTTACATACTTTGTATCTCCTTACGATCTAATTAACCAAGAGAATCGAATTTGCGATCAACTAAGCCCGGAAATCGTAATGACACGAAAAATCGGACACTCCGTGACGATTTGTATGGAAGGTTCTGCATCCCACAAACTACCAATTTCCAGCATAATAACGGTTAACAGGAGTCCAACCGGAAAGAGGTATTGTTAATTTTACAATAACATTTTTTTTTAGCCATCGTTTCCATTTTGAATTTGTCCAAAATCTTTTTTCGTCCATTTTTGTTAGAAAAGCAAAAATAAGAACCTCGAAATCTTAGAATTAATGCGAATCAATTCCTTTGGCTTTGTTCACTGTTCAGTACACCTTCTTACGCACCCTTGACCGGCGCGAATTCGTCGATGCTACCAGCGTGCTTCGTCCTCAAATTGGCCAAGAAAATGCCAATGTGTATGGAACTCGTACAGAGAATACAAAAAGTGACGGAGCTCGATTGCGGCGATGTATCGGCTCCTCATCCGCTTCTCAGCCTGATTGTCCAACACGCGAGTGGTGGGCAATTGGACTGTCGAAACAATAGGGGGCTTTACGTGGTAAGAAATAAGCTGCATGTCATTTAGCGATTTATAATTTGAAAAATATTGATAATCGATGGCTGTTTGTTTGAAAATCTTGGTTAAAGAGTATTCCTGTGAAATATCGATGTGCGTTGAGCGTTGTAAAGGAAAAGCTAATTCTCGGGTTTTCTTGAATGACAGACTCTGCCGGATCAACAACACTGTTACTTCATGACGGAAAACAAGACGATGGAAGGAGTTTTGGTAGGGAGTATCCCGTTCACACATCCGGCTCATGTGCCACAGATTCTGGTGTATTTGCGACAGCAAGCATTGTTCAACACGCTATTGAACAGTTGCGTAAGATCAATGGCGCGTCAAGAGCTCGAGCATACGACAATGTTTGAGGTGAGCGCATTATCGTGGCAACACATATCGGTCAGCCTAGAGCATCCTTTCGAGGAGACGATGGCAACAGCGGAGCTCGATTTGACGGACATATCGGCTGTAAAGTGCAAGTTGTACGGTGTTAGTATGAACAACACCGAAGCGACGTCGGACTTAATTGGCAAAGTATTACAAAGGTGCCTTAGTATACCGTTGACGATGAGGACATTGATTAAAACGTGGGAAGGTCGTACGAGCACGTTGCCATTGACGAGTTTGAGTGGAAACAACGGTAGCACGGGTGGGGGTGGAACACCCAACGGTGCTAATTACGGGGTCGGTAATTTGAATTCCGGCCAAAACGGTCACGAGAGCAATGGCCAGACAGGCATACCGGACTTTAGCAACGGCACGGAGCCGAAACTTAAACAAGAGCCTGGTTTGAACGGTAGCAACGGTAACGGTGCTACGGTGAGGACCCAAGCTCCTCAACAGTTGCAGCCGCAACAGCCTCAGCAACAACAGCAACAATCACAACAACAATTACCACAGCAGCAGCAGCAGCAGCAGCAACAACAGCAACAACAACAGCAACAGCAACAACAACAACAACAACAACAACAACAACAGCAGCAGCAGCAACAACAACAACAACAACAACAACAACAGCAGCAGCAACAGCATTTTTTAGATGCCGGAACGGAGAATAGTATCGGTTTTCCGTCGTTTTCCGGCCAGTCCGATACAACAAACACACCTGCGATGTTAAACCCATTGCAATTAGGAGCTCTACTCAGTCAGAGTAAGAGCAGTTCACCGGTTGGTGGACTTTCGACCTCGAGTCAATCGTCATCCGGCGAAAGACCGAAGAAAACCCGCAAGCGAAAAACAGCCGATGGCATGTGGAGAAGTCCGAAGAGCAAAGGAGACGATTCTGGTGAAATATTGCTCGAAAGTTCGAGTTCAGACTCGACACCGCTCGGCACACCGACTGGTAGAGACAATGCGAATGGCACGAGAACTCCCACCCCAACTTCGGTCGCCGTCAGCCTCGTCAGTGGTCTTGATATTAGCAATCTTGATTCGAGCGATATAATAACCGGTGATACTCGAAGTTCCGATTACGATGTTGAGCCTGAGACCGAAGTGATGGAAGTTCACGATTTACCTGATGATTACGGCGACGTTATGAAGCGCGAGAAAAAATCGCGCAAAAATCGAGAAGAAAAGAAAAGTCCGAGCTTGTTCGACGAGAATAAAACTGCGAGCTTGGTCCCACCTTCCGTCAGTATAACCCCCATTACCAGTGCTAATATAGGTCAAGCACCGAATTACAATTCCGTGTTAACAGGCATGGGCCTTGAGCGGCGACCCGGCATAGAAATAATCCCGATATCATCGACGCCACAAACAACATTACCGAGCTCCATAACAATAACTCCAATTGCGAATCCATCAATGAAATCAATGAGCAGCGAGGAACGTCGTGATCGAAAAAGCAAACCCAGTAGCGACGACAAGGGTAGACTGGAGAAAAAGAGAAAACGAAAACGCGAAGATAGTCCAATGGGACCTCCGGACAAATTGCCACCGAAACAACCTCAGCAAGATGCGCTTTCGAAACCTGTCTCGGTCAGCATAAAACCAACGGAAACACAGCCGAATGTTAGCTCGAGGCCTTCGTCGCCAGCAACGACAGTTAGGAAGTTCAATCCATCACCGACCCACACGAGTCCTTTAGCACTCGTGGGAAAATCGAGTCCTACACTGAAGCAAAATGTTTCGTCGAGCAACTCGAGCGCTTTGACATCTTCGTCAACGGCAACGACGAGCTCGAGCAAATCGATACAGAGTCCGAAACACTCGCCCGTCTACAACAGCCCGAAACACGCTTCTTCCGGGGGAACGACCAGCGTCAGTCCCAAACACGGCACTTCTTCACCAAAGCATGGGAGTTCAACGAGCGCGGGTAAGCCGAGTATGTCAGCGTTGAAATCCGCAGCTGCTAACACCTCGCCGTCTTCGTCGTCGAGTAAAAGTTGCAGTGGTGAACAAGCGTCCTCGTCCACTGGGACAACTTCGTCATCCTCGTCTTCGTCCTCCTCAACGAAACCTAAATCATCGTCGAGCAAAGATTCTAGTCGCGATAAGGAACGCAAAAACATGTCTTCGTCGTCGTCCTCCTCCTCGAGTCTTTCGTTCAGCGGGAGTGGCTCAGGTCGCCAGAGTCCAAAGACTAAATCGTCGTCCAGTGGCAAGTTAAAACAATTGGAAGCGCCACCGAGCAACAGCGGGGAAACACCACCGACGTCGTTGCCAAGCAGTGGCAGCAGTACGCCACCTTTGAGCAGTTCCGACCTTGGAAAATCCGCAACCGCTGCACAACAACAACAAGCTCGTAATCGAAAAGGTTCCCTCAGCGCTGTTATCGATAAATTAAAAAACGCTCAACACTGTACGGACGAGATTATTCCCGGGAGCGGCGGCAGTTCGGGAGGAGGAAACGGTAGTGGGAATCCACAAAAATCCTCCAGTGGAAACGGAAGTGGCAACGAGAGCAGCGGTGGTGGCTCGAGTCAAAAGGACCGTGGACAGAGCAGCAGCTCTTCGAGTACAAAAACAAGCAGCGAGGGTAAATCCACCAGCAAGAGCAGTAGCCCGTCAATGGAAGCGAAAAATTCAGCAGAGTACATGGTCAAACACAGCTCGGACGGTATGAAAATAACGATCAATAAAACCCGCGCGAAAGACTCGAAAAGTGGCAGCAGTATGAAAATAGCATCGAGCACAGGCTCGACGGTCAGCGGAGCTATGGGAGTTTCGGTGCCTTCGTCAGGTTCGGGTAACGGGTCCCCGAAGACTCACACGGGTTTGAAACCCGGTGTCAACTCGGGACCGGCATCGAAAAAGCCTCAGACGCAATCGTCCTTGAAAGTCGCGACCCAGGGTACCGGAGTATCGTCCTCGTCATCATCGTCGTTCAGTAACAAGGTCGGTGCAACGAGTGGCAAAATATCGTCATCAACGACAAAATCGAGTTCGAGTTCAAGTTCCACAGGCGGTAGTGGTTTGATTACGAAAAGTACAACATCGAAAATATCGACGGGATCTCCGAAAATGTCAAGTTCCGGGGTTACTGATCTGAGCAGAAATCGCGAGAAACCACGAACGACTAAATCGTCGGACAAAAGTGGTAGCGGTGGCAGTAGCGGAGGCGGTTTATTCGCTTCGAAAGGTACATCGGACGCGAGGAAAGCGAGTCCTTCGGCGATTCGTGAAGAAAGCGAGAGCGAGAGAGCTTTCAAGGTGTTGGCGGCTCATGTGACACCTTCGGCATTGCCAAATTTCCCACCGCAATTAGTCGTCGAAGGTCTTATCAAACAGTTGGACACAAAATTTCAAATACCAAAATTATCTGCTCGCGCTAACGCTTCCGTTGAAGTTGCTGAGAAAAAATCTAACGCCGAAAAAACATCACAGCCGGTGACAAATCTCGAGCACCAAATTCCGAAATTAATCGCCGACAGTTTGGCTACAGTCAAACTCGAACAGACTAAAATATCTCCGCAATCCAATACCGCTGCGAGCTCATTGACAAATAATCCGAAGTCTTCGTCGTCGACGCCATCGGCGCCGTCTTCCTCGTCCGATATAGTCGAGGCTAGCGGTCCAACGAGACGGGAAACGGTACAAACAAAAATTGACAATCTCACGGTGAGCTCAAGCGCTACGCCAATCATAAGTCTCGCCGGAGCGATGAGCCCAGCGAGCCACTTATTGTTGCAGCCATCGGCTTCTCTGACTTCGACTACGCCACCGTTAACAACAACCGTTGCACACGATTCAGACGTACCTACGAATTTATCAATGTCCACGGGGGAAGACTCGCGAGATTCGTGCAAAGAGCTTTTGACCTCGACGCCGGCAACAACACCGACACGACCAAGCTCAAGTTTATCCAATTCTCAACAAACGTTCGCAAAAAGCAGCTTAGCACTGAGCAGCAACCCTTCGACCTCCTGCGTCGTTGGAACCGATGAAATCGCCCCCAGTAGCACACTCAGTCTCGTTACCGCAGATCCGCCGTTGATCGGGGAGACGAACGCAGTCGTAAAAGCATCCGCCGTTTATCCAACGGCAACTGGCGTTACGAGCAGTCCGAGCGTCGGCACAGTGACAACCTCGGAAAGCCTTAATTTAAGTACAAAACCAGCTGACGCTGCCCTCAGCAAATACAACAAAAGTATCGACGATGGGAGGAAACCAATTGATAAAGTTGTCGTAGCCGCAACTTCTTTGACACCTTCAGGCTCGAATTCACCGATCGACAATTCATCCAATAAAGCAGGAACGACGATACCCAGCTCACAGGAAGTTACCGAATTGTTGCTGGATTTTTCGACCCCCAAAGACGTTGCCAAAGTTGCCATTGCTACGATACCCGAGAGAGCTATGAGCCTTCAATCTGCACCGGTCAGAAGAAACACTCCGCCACCGCCCCCACCGCCACCACCGCCACCAGCTCTCTTTCCACCAAGCCCATCCGTCAGTGTTCATATTGTTAAGAGCCCAGCACCGTCGCCAAGAGTTATACCACCTTCGCCTCACTCAGCAGCCTCACCGTGTATCACCGATGACGAACTCATGGACGAGGCACTCGTCGGTATGGGCAAATGAAGATTACTTCAAGTACTGTGCGGCTCGTCGTCGTTTGCTTTTTCGTATTTCATTCTCTCGTCTTTGTCGCGATGACGCGCAGTCTCTTATACATATGTGTAGATAATGAGACTAAGTTTTGTACGATCCTCACGATCGTTTTCATCGACTTAATATCGATGCTACATTTTATTTCTTTCTCATTTCTTCCATTCTTATTTTTTCCATAATAAAAAGACAGTGTTGACAAATATGAGAAAAAAAAATCAAGGCAGCTGAGGCACTACGTATTATTCGAATTAACGGTTAACTCTTTTGATCTTGCAGACTATATTTTCATCAATCATTTATAAACATCTCGATCAATGATTAGTAAGAATTTTGTTCATAACGAGATAGGTGAATCGCGCGTTTGTGATAATTTTTGAAAATTGTCATTAATCTCTACATTCTTGATGTATTTTTCAGTTTCGATAGGTCGCGCTTCTTGGCTGAATGACGTTTTGCCAAATAACTCGGGAGTTAAATTTCTTAATCGAATACTCTCGATTCCACAATAATGAAATAATCAGAAACGGTATTCCGAGACGCCACTTTGCCATTGAGTCTCGAGGGAGTCACAATTGGCTCGAGCCTCCCATGGAAAATCTACAGGTATAGTGACTTTACGAAACGTTTTCGAAAACCATTTTTTTTTCCTTTTTTTCCGTTTAATCCGTGAATATTTGACTGGTAGGTAGTGCGGCTCCTAGATACTTTAATTAACTCGTCGGGGTCCTTCAGTGCTTCCTTCGTTCAAACTACTGAGGAGATAATAAATACGTAAACAAATCTACGAGCTATCTACTGCCTTATGTACGACGCATTTTTCTTCCACGGTAGTGTCCGATTCGACACGCATTAATAACGCTCCATTCTATGTTTCAATGTCTCTTTTCGCCGTCCTCGATTTTAACTACCGCCGTAATATATTCATCGAAATTGCGTCTCTCAGACATTTCGTAAATTCCCTTTTATTCTCTTTGACTCCGTATCACGAATTTCATTTTATACGAATCGTTGAAAAACACAAGTTCCAGAGTGTGACGGAGTGTGAGTGATTCGTAAGAGAAAATGAATGTTTACCCCGAATTAATAAGCGAATAAGCTTGGCGAAATTAAAAAATCTTATGATTTATAGATTTCACCGATTTATTCAATCGTTCGATAAAAATTATTGTCAATAAAATAAACTTCCACCACTGTTTACTTACGGTTAAATATAATTCTCTGCGATTGGGAATTTTGTACTCAACGTATCAACCAAAATGACAAGAATTCAGTCTTCGATTACGATGGACCTTCATTGTTTACAATAATGCCTACAAAATCTGCTGAGAAGTTAATTTATTATTTATAGAATTTAATCACCATCGTGTAGGACTGATTTCCGGTCAGGAAACGCTTTAAGCTCCCGTGATTCTCTCTCTTTTTTTGAACATTGTTTTTTTGTTTATACCACCGGAAAACGAATTAAAAAATTCCGAAAGATTCCGAAAATCCATTAATTCTTTGGAAAATTGTACTTCGCAAGGCTTCAACCATGGCTGGGTAAATTTTCAATTCTTGTGGAAACGGTAAAGACCACATCTCCGCCTAAACGAATGTTCAATTGTTTTATTAATTCGTAAAAAAACAGGGAAACTACATCCAGCTTAAAAATGGAACGTTTCTGAAAAAATTATGTAAAAAAAAGTAAAAATTTTTACGAAGCACGATAACGCCGATGTTTGAACAAATCGATGCAGAAATGACTAAGAATATAGGAAATTATTTCGAGTAAAGAGTCACACACCCGCTGGAACCGTCCTGGTTGAGAACTCAATAAGCAAATGATGTGAACATACGAGGTTCGAGGGTTTCATTGATATTATGGAAATTATAAAAGTACACCCGTGTATACGGACGCGATATATATGTATACATGTAAACTACAGGCGAACGATATGAATGAACGATAAATTAATTTAGATAAATTAATTGTATAGAAAAGCAACGTGTGTGAGCGAGAGAGAGAGAAAGAGAGAGGAACGTTGATCGAGAAGAGGAGCGAGTATATATACATACATGTATGTACATACGTATGCAATATACATAACGACGATGTACGAACGATGTACATACGCATAATCAAGTTGTACGATCATTTTTTTCGAGAATATGAATAATTGATATTTATGTAAGGCATATATAAGGCATTGATAATAAATATATTTCTTCGTTTCAAAAAATAGTATTTTTTATGTTACAATCAACTTGACGAACTTGGACACTCAATAACTTTAAACAATATTACGAAAATTTTGGGAACATCGCGTAACATTGCGAAGGGACGAGTAACATTTTTTTTTAGTACACCAATGCTGCTTGCTTTTTTCCGAAGACTATACAAACAATATTTTTCATATATTTTTGTGTTGCTTCACACAAGTCCCTTGGCTAATGAAATCCACGTTTTTCTATAAAAATAAATCGAGGGGAAAAAGTGCGGCTTCAGAAACAATTGTAACTTCTTGGTAATAAAAAGTCCGTAAAATTATCCAGAGTTTTTGGACAGTTGACCCGTGCGAAATATTCCACCGTGTAGAAACTTAGCATCGTGCCCGAACCCGTACACAAGGAAAACCATAGAAATATATTTCCGAATGTTTTGCCCATTCGCAAAAAGATCAGGAGAAATCCTAAAACTCCGAATTGAATCAACATGACTGGGCAAAAAAAACTGAATGCTACTCCTATTATGTACTCGTGGAAAACTGCTGATACGAAAAATACCGTCCAAGTTGGGATAAAACGATTTCCAGGTATTACGATCTCGTATAGATCTTTGTAGATATAAGTATAGAGCCAATCGTGCACTACGACGTTCCAACGTCTGTAGTACGATGTGTAGCTTGCGGCATTCCACCAGTCCTGCGAATAAAAATACAGCAACGTAAATCATTTTTCCGGCTAATCAGCATTTTAGAAAAACCTCCACACGAGTGCGAAGAAAAGTGTGCGAATTTCGGGAGTGAAATGTTCCCTGGTCGTTCGCTGAAATTTAATGGTCAATTGATTCGGCGCGAGCTAATTCGACCTGACAGTTTGATGGAGTTTGTTTAATCCGTCTCGAAAAAATGAGCAATAAATTCGCTTTTTTTATGCCAACAGTTCTGCTGTAGTGCATGAAACTCACTTTGTAGAACAATCGATCACCGAATTGTGTGACCTCTAATTTAAATTTAATGGTCAATTGATTCGGCGCGAGCTAATTCAACCTGACAGTTTGATGGAGTTTGTTTAATCCGTCTCGAAAAAATGAGCAATAAATTCGCTTTTTTTATGCTAACAGTCTGCTGTAGTGCATGAAACTCACTTTGTAGAACAATCGATCACCGAATTGTGTGACCTCTGCAGCTGCATTCATCCATGCATGGAGAAGGCAGTAAAATCCACTGAGGAATACAAGCATACCAGGAAACGCTGTGCCATAAACTTTGAGCACGAAAGACTTAACGTCGACTGGCTGTTTTCCAAAGTTCTCGAAAGGCGGTATGAGATATCGTTCAAATATGAATGCCATATTGAATATGACAAGCCCGACTTCGAACAAGTGCGACATAACGAAACGCCATCGTATTTCTTTCGTCCTAAAAATCAAATCAAATAGCGAAATTGCTTTTTTTGAGTTTCCGGATCATTTTTTATAGTTTTATGGAAGAAAATGTCATTCGAGTCATTTTGGATTTTTCGAATTGATTGATCAATTGCACTGTACCGTGGATAAGTCTCGCGATAGATGAGAGTCGGTGCGAACATGAAGTAAAGGAACTTGGAAAAATTTGGTAGCTCCGTTTGCTCATTATCGGAGTGTGGCTTATAGGCCAAAGCGATCGGAGCTACACTCCTCACATAGGCGTGCATTTTCATTGCCATTCGTACCTGCATGAGAATTCATTGTTTTTAATTGAGCGGTCATCGTGAAAATGGCATTTCTCACGAAAATTTAAAAGAATTAGAAAAATGGTTACTGTTTCAGTAAGAACTATGACTCGGGAGACTGGCGGGAGAGCTGCCCAAATGATAACTTGAGCAGGAAGCACAATCAGGGCCATCTGATAAACGACGAAGAGCAGGAGCCATCCAAAATCCCACACTTTCCGCCTGTAGACTGCAACAAATGAAAAACGAAACCAAAACGAGAATGAACTGAAATTCGGACCTGCGAATTATCCGCAAACCACAATGTTGACGAATTTTCGAAGAATCCTTACATTTTGGCGTGATGCTTATGCGCTGTTGAGCCCAATAATTGAAACAACGGTAAACAGCAAAAGTGGATAAGAGCATCATCAGCCAAATTTCGATGACGTTTGAAATTTTAGCGAATCCTCGTAGAATGAGTTTCCACCCAAGGTATATCCTGAAATTAAAAAAAAAAACGAGTTTTATTTACTGCAGGAATGGAGGAAACCTGCCATTGAGTTTATTTGAGAATATTTCCCCATGATTTTGCATTGGAAAAGTTTGCTCGAACCAAGCATCAGCATTCGAATAGAATTTGCAATAAAATCATTTTATCGGTGAAGATATTGAATTAATACTCACGATCCGATGTGCAGCCAATCCCAGATGACTGTATGCAGCGATATGACAATGAGCATACTTGTAAATATATTGTATACTGTCCTAAAATGTTGAATCTCATAGAGGTCAGTGAGCACGGAATTTCTTCGAAGGAACTCTTTTTCCGGCAGGATTCCACTTTTCACAGCTTTTCTATTCACATTGAAAAAAAGTGATTTTTTTTTTAATGATTAGAAAACATGCCATCCTTTCGAAAAAAATATTTTTACGAACCTTTTGTCAGAGTACAATTTTACTGAATTATCAAGAAGCCGAGCATTGGCAGCGTCGAATTTGTCAATGCCTTCGAGGTCTTTTATCACGTCGGACATCATGTCATCGAATTGGTTCTTAACGTGATCGATGAACTCGTTTCGGAGTTTCTGCGAAGAATTTCATAACGTGGATTCTTGTCGCACCTTCATATCGAGAGAAAGTTTCAAACGATAGCGAGAAACTAGCAGAATTTTCTCATGTGATCGTTTGAGGGAGTAAAAATAATTGTTGCGAATGGCGTGAAGCATATCGGGCTCTAGGCGTCAAAGGTTAATGAAAGAAGCTTCGACTCGACACGATAGAATATCGTCTCTGAAGATAAATAATATTCCGTTTATAAAAACAAAGCCATTAAAAGAAGTTACATATCGAAGTATAATTTCATACTTCACAGTCATATCTCATCAATCACTTTAAACGACTTCACAGGCCAGAAGTGCGAAGATGATGAACGTACACACGAAAACAAATTAATGATAAACTTCACGGTACTTCAGTTTTTCTACATTTACAGAAATATTATCATATCGAGCACTTTTGAACTTCAATCCTCCGAGAAATACAATCTTCAGAAACATGATAGAAACATAATTAAAGAAGTCTTTTTATCCTTTTTTTCATTTTCTCAATATTTCTTTTTCGAGTAAACAAAATTCTTTTTTCTCACCTCCATACGTTGTTGCACGTGTGTCCCGGAAATGTCGTCCATCGTTCCGTTAGGTGTTTCCAGTTTTTCCGATTTTTCGCTCACTGTAATTTAAAAACAGATTTTACTTCTAAAAAAGTTTAAAGCAATTGGAATCGTATGAAAAATCAGCCGAATTATTTAAAATTATTTTCGCAATGATAAGTTTCGATTACATGTCGTTTGGGTAATAAATGCTTCTACTGCAATACAAACGTAATATTTAGAATGCTTCCTAATCGGTCAATTGACTCATTATCGGGAAACTCGTATGTCATAATGTTCATGGAAACGAACAGAAAGTTATTGGCCCTTATCAACAGTATCAATTTTCTCGAACAATAGGTAATCTTTCGCTCGCATGGGCAAACATTTCCGACGACGAAACAACACCCAACAATGGTTCTGAATCATTCCGTATGTTTTGGAATTTTAAGAATAACCTGAGCACGTTGTAGAATTGTGTGAGAATTGAATATTTTGTATAAAAATTTACAATGATTAAACGTAAAAATTTAATATAATCATTGAGCATGAACAGCGGAATCGTATTGCATCATTTTTTTAATGAACGTAGGAAAATATTAATATCGATAAATATGCAGAATCATTAACTAATAAATGCAAAATTTTTACCGATTTTTTTTGAAAGTCCACTTCGGAATCAAATAATTTACTTCATACCATAAAAGAGATTCCTTTTTACCAATTAGTAATTTCATCGGATAACTATTCGTTCGAGCTCTAAATAATTTTTCTTAAGGCTTGGAAGTTTTATTACAGAAATATCGGCATAAATTACTCGACTATGCACAATCTCGACGTTGTGTTCTTTTGTTTTTCGAGTATTTTGAGGTCGGACTATTAACGTCGAGCGATATTGATAAAGCAGAATGACGAATAATGTAATTCATTCCTGATGATGTGATTGTTATCTAGCGAAAAAAGTGAAAATATTATTGTCATTTGAATTGGTCATCATTAACAGATATGGATGAGGTTCAATGACGCCAAAATAAAGGAGTCGAAATGCATGGAATATACTATTTCTTACCTCCATTACCGTTAATCCTTTTTGATGTATCCAGTTCCATTGTTTTTCTCCTGCGATGTATTTCATCACATTCCAAACTGTCCATATCCGTTGATTGTAATTTATCCACCGCCAAGTTTTCACTGGCTAGACCAGGGCCTATTCGATTCGAAAAAAAAAATTAACGAATTTTTTATTAAGCTTCTCCAGTCGTCAAATTTCTTTATCGAATATTAAAAAAAAAAAAAAAACATTATCTTTGATGATAAATCGCACGAAATCCTGAGCCGGAGGGTTTTTCGGTTATAATGTTCGGAAACTATTCGCGATAAAATAAACTCCATTAACTGCGAGCTCGAAATTGACTAATATTCGAAAAAACAACAGTCAGTATTCAATGAGTAACCGCTCGATTATGTTAACAGTAGAGACTGGAAGTTTAAGACAAGTAGAGAGAAAAAAAAACACTTGTGGTAAAATTCAGTAAAAAAGAAATGTCTTGAAAGGTTCCATAACGTCTTACCAGAAGAAAGAACCCGATTGAATAGAGCGTTCAAAATACAAGACTCGAGGGATCAAAGTGTGAATAACGAGAAGGAAAAAAATGTATAATTTACAAACGCGATTTAGTAATTGTTGAACGAGGGCAAAATCGTTACTGACCTGACAACGTAAGACCTGGGGATCGCGTTCTCGACCCTACGTGGTCAGTTTGATTCGCTTCGATCTCGTTATGAAAATGAAAACAAAATAAAAAAAATGTCTTCGGCTCGAATTCCCTTTCCACATCGAGTTTATTGCTTGAACTATAGTTAATATTTGTCCGAGTCCGTTCGAACTTGCCACCGCGATCAGTGCGTCAATTTTTGTTGGTGTATTTGCGCGTCAATACACTCGTACCTCATGTCCTCGCGGTCTGACACGAATAACTGGATATAATACGACCAAGAGGACCGTACAGCTCTTCTATCAATCGGGCTTAATAATCTCTTTCAGACACACGCCTATACTTTCTGTATATCTATAGATTTGTGTGTATACATCCACGCACATGAATATCTATGTGTAGACATTTTCATGCGATCATAGTACACTTGGAATCAACAATCTCCTTGTTCCGAGTGCACCCGCACCCGTTTCAGAGATTACGAATTATCGTTTGTGTATAAAAACTGGAATTTCGTCATTCGCGCGCGGGGAGCAGCGTTGTACCGATTTTTCCTCACACTTCCCATCGCGCCCGGCAGCTCCACTGCCAAACGTTAGCAATGCTAATTCTAACCGATTAGGACCAACGAGAGCGTTGATTGAATTTCATGACGTTATCCATTCGACGTGACCCTTACGTTGTTACAGGCCCACAAGGATCCAAACTTTTGTCACACTGTCAAATGTACTCCTATCGAGAAACAAAAATAGTTGGATTTTTCGTTAAGGATACATTTTTTCGACTCAGGCTCATGCGTCGTTTATTGTTCAAGTTGGAAAACTTCTCGGATTAATTCATTCAGCTGCGACTCACGTATTCGGCGAAATTGTTTTTCATTATTATTAAATAACATATCTAACTATAATATGTACAAATGTATAAACTTTTTCACCGATCAAACAAAAGTCTGAAACTTTGTAGCTTTAGTTGTTGAATTGTTCTTTTTCGTGCACGATTTATCGTCGGACTCCATGTCGTCAGGTATTTTTGTAATGGAGTACACCGGGCGGTGGAGCAGTTGGTAAGTCGGTGGTGAATTGCGTTGATTCCTGTTGTATGAAGCAGACGACAAAGTATTTTTAAAATGAACTTTTATTGACCATTTCCTTCGTTGCCAATGTAGAAGCAGGAAATCAGGAGAAAATGTAGGATTGGCCTTCCGTACCTGGGGTATGTGTCCGATAGCGTTGTTTACGGCATAATTCCCTCGTTGAGGATACGTCACAGTAGGATGGTTTGAAGCTTGCGACAATCCAGCAGGAATCACGTTCGGAGGCTTGTATCCAGGCACCTTTCCATTTCCGAGGAACATTTCAATAGGAGGAGAATAAATATTTAAAAAATGTCATAACCTGGACATACTAAGTTATCGAAGTTGAATTTTTCATTGTTTCAGAAATCCAGCATAAGATCCAGATGTTGATGGACTATAAATTTAGGATTAAGAAAATTGAAGAATCGGGAGCGGACTCACTTTTCAATCGAAAATGATTAAAAACTTTTTCAACGCTCTTATGCTCAATATTTCGCAGTATAATCTCGATCGTTTTGGAATTTTTAATTCCCTTTGTGTCGTTGGGGAGATAAAAAATTGCCAAACCTGAATCTCTGTTCATTTGCCTATTCGATAAGCGCAACGGATTCGATAACGAATATTAGAATTAGTTTTGTTTTTTTTTTTTGTGATAAGAAAGTTTCCTGCTCGAGACAACGGAATTATAATGATTCGGCAAGATAATCGCGGACGAGTACGTTCAATCAAAAACTCAGATAACTCGTATTGATCCAAAAACATGTGGATTGCGATAAAAAATTACCTTATCGTTGATTTCAGGAAAAATGGTGCTCAGATTAAAATTAGTAAGACTGGTTCCCGACGGATGATGATGCCCAAGAGGAGGGTTGTTGCTCAAAGTTGTAGCTCGTGGGATGCGGTTGGAATTGGTCATTAATCCAACGGTACTGGGGTGGGAATGATTTCGATAGAGAGGATTAGCATGTGGAGGTGTGAGGAAACTGGAAGGATGAGAGTGATGATGATGGTGATGATGATGTGGATGAGAATGATAATCATCAATTTGCGCAGCAACGGATGATATAGGAAATTCTAAATTGTGCATGCTAACGTTGTCAGTTTTGCGTTTGCTTTTTTTCGTTCCTGTAGTTGGATAAGAATTGCGTTTATCACAATTTTGATTTTTCACCAAGCTGCTGGTGGTGTATTGTTGTTGTTGTTGATTCTTTGAGTTGGTTGGAACGCTCAAGCTGGAGGAAGTGGTAAGTCTCGTGCTGCTGACTGTCGAAACAGTCGTCGACGAGACGTTCAAGGATGTTTTGGTGCTCGACGTTACGTTTGGCAACAAGAATGAGTTCGTTTCGATAAAGTCACCGGGATTATCGTGCAATGGCATCATGTAACTCGTGGGTGTATTCGAAATGCTCGTTATGAAGTTGGTCGTCGGATAAATGTTGGTATTTGGTGAATATGCGTAAGAGGATGGATTGAAATTTTGATTAACGCTCTGACCGTAGGAGTTTGGATCATCACTTGGATTGGAGAGATAGTTTATCGTTGGCATTATCATTTCTGAGCTACCGATACCAGTTGGATATTTGTTTTGGGGATATTCCGAGGTGAAAGATTTAATCGTTGACGTTTGCATCTGTTTATCTGGATTGTTGTTATCATGGACACTCGTGTTGCCACTAATGAGAGCTTCGGCGGTGTAGTTACTTTTGCACTGTCTGTTTCTCCAATGAACATCGTTTTGTTGGAACTTTGGAGTTTGTTGACTCTGTTGATGTTGTTGCTGTTGTTGCTGATGATGATGATGATGATGATAAGTTTGCTCAGAAAAAGTATGGGAACTTGATATTTTCTGTTCGTCCGTAGTCGTTTGGCCGTGCAATTGATCGACGGCGCTAGTAGTCGCTGTTGTTTTTCTCGTTTCGATTTGACGTTTGGCTGTGCTACGAGGACTGGCGTTGACATTTTTTCGCTGATGTTTGCGGGTTTGTGGTTGATTCGTAGGATGGGAAGATTGCTGTGGATGCTGTTGTTGCTGATGATGCTGATGAGGATGATGATGATGATTGTGATTGTGGGAATGATGACTTTGCTGCTGGTTCGATTTTTCGGCCTTTTCGTGTTCGACCAGTTGACTAACTGATAGGAACGACGTGCCCTGCACAGCTTGCTGAGGATTTTGAGTATTTAGCATCGTTTGATAGTCCCTAACGACGTGTTCCTTGTCTTTATTCACAGGAGGTGGTTGAACGACGTCTTTGTTTCTCGGAGCCATTTGGCCGAATAGGAAGCTTTGTTTTTCCGAAATATTCGTTCCAAGAGCCAAGTCGCCAACGAGAGTTGGAAGAGTCGATGGAACAACGACGTGCTGATCGATTGTTTTCTGCATTGAGTTGTGCTCAATTTGAGTATTTTTTGTCGGAGACCATGAGAACGGTTGGTCCTCGGGATAAAAACCATCGGCGATTCTTCGTGGTTCGGTTTGGAGGCTCGATATGTTTGGAAATCCATGAGAAGCGCTCACTGTTGCATCGTAATTATTATAGAATTGATGATTAGACGTAGTTTGATTATGAGAGGTGGACTGAGTGAAAATATTGTTTTGACAAAACTCGAGCTCTTTGCCTATCGGTGGTAAAATTAAATCAGCTATGTTCGTGCTGTGTTTTACTTCCGGGGTCATCATCCAGTTAACTGGTGGCCTCACCGGCTGTTGCTGTTGTTGTAACTGTTGTTGTTGCTGTTGTTGTTCAATCGTTTTGCTCTTATTCGATATCGGCTGCTGCTGCTGCTGCTGCTGTTGAGGTTGTTGTTGTTGTTGTTGTTGTTGTTGTTGTTGTTGTTGTTGTTGTTGAGCTGGTTGTTGCTGCTGATTCATATGCTTAACACCGTTGTAACTGGTGACATCGTGATGCAAAATTGTTGCTTGGCTCTGCGGATGAGCTTGATACTTCAGCTGTAAATTTGTGTCTTTTTCATCAATGTACTTGTAATTACTCGAGTTGTAAATCTCGGAGTTGCACTTAATGGGAACGTTGCTTTCGGGAATATCGAAAGTCGCGTGAGAATCGTATGTGGGCATTGAATAATTAGTTTTTTCCGTTTTTCCAGTGACCGTTTGAGCCTGGCTTTTGCCATTTGGCTGTTGTTCCAGATTCGGAAACTCTGTTTGCGCGTAAGCAGAACCGATTGGGTACTTGTTCTGCTTGTTTTTCGGCTCGCCAACATATTTATAATCCGTTGTTGTGTTTCCAGTTTGATTGTGAGAACGAACTATTTTATGTTCTCCTACAATAGTCTGAGCAGCTTTTGGCTTGGACGAATCTTGGAATAGTTGAGGCTTTATGCTGCCGTTGATCATCTTGTCTCTGGACTTGTCCACTATCGATGATTCCGTGCTAAATCCTTCGGTCGACAACATATTTCCATACGATTCTTTGTGCACCGGAGCGTAAGTGTAATTTTCACAAGAAGTTTTTGGCTCTGTGTGCTCCACGTGGTCACTGGCTGCTTCGTAGTGCACGTGACCCGGGTTACTGCTGTTGTTGCCGTTTGTGTTGCCAACGCTGCTACCACCGATTGGGGAAAATGTCGTCCACGAGAGAATACTAAAGTTGGACGAATTGTGGGCAACGGTCGTTGTCGATTTGATTGAATTATCAGACACCGTTGTGCTCTGCACGTAATTAGAAGTAGCAATGCAAGTTTGCTGTTGTTCCGGATTCAATTGGTTCGAGCCATAACGAGGTATCGTTGAGTTTGTTATTACGTGTGATTTCGTAGTCTGCGGTAACGAGGAACTCGAAGAATTATCATAAATCGTTTTCTTCGTGTCCCTGCTATAAGGAACGTAATTCTGCGTTTCGTTTCGCTTCGGCTGCTGGAACAACGTGTCTCCGACGAGAGCATTATTTTTGGTATCTTTCGGGAAGTTCGAATAACTCGTGGTTTGCAAAAAATTATCAACTTTTCCGTTGGCCGAACGAGTCGACGGTTCGACGCGTGAATTAGCCTCACGGGAATTCAATCTGCTCGCATTTTCGGTGTTTCCACGGTGACTCGTCGTTTCCTTCGTGCTCTGAGACGCACTCGGATAACTTTGGAAAATGTTTGAAGTTTCTTTAACGTTTACGGTGTTGTTTACACGCGGAGCTACGTAAGTTCGCTCCTGTTGGCTCGTAACCGTCTCATCGATCGTTGAATTCTTTGTCGTTCCTGAAGGATATCCCTGAAATCCTGCTCCATTATCTTTGCCATGAATATCGTAAGTCTGATAGGATTCTTTGTTTCTTGGCAAGTAATCGTGTTGCAAACTTTGCGAAACAGTCGGGAAAGCAATGTACGACGTGATCGATTCGGTGGAATTGATCAGCGGATCTTTGCGGCGATTCGCGTACGACGATTGAACGACCTCTTTTCCAGTCGTGTGAGCGACGTATGCGCTTTGGACAGCTTGAGAGCGCATCATCGATGGATAAGAGATCGCGCTGTCGAGGCTCGAAATCGTCGTTGCTATTTCCGGAGTATTTATCATCGTGGGCTTCGATGTCGCATAGTTACCACGAGGTTGCAACTGTGATGAGTTCGTGAAATTCGAGTAGCCCGGCACATAATCCGGAATCATTGGATAACGACCGTTGGACTCGTATTTTGAAGAATCACTCGTGCAGTTCGAAGAGACGATCGTTCGAGTGGAATTTGTCTCCTCGTACTTGGAACCAAGTGGAACATTTTCCGTTTGATTGTGACATTTGCGAATAGGATGTTCGGGTTTTTCCGAGGAACTCTGAGCCACTCCGGCCAGTGTTGAATTCGCGAGCATGGGGTTTGTCGCTGCTCGAGAATCTTGGTCGATCGTCGTTGATTGAAGCTGAGCATTCGTTGTGTTGAGGCTGTCACTCAGTCTAGGGGCATTTGGGCATCCCGCGAAAGTTTCATTAGCGACCAAACTTGGCTCAGGATATTGCACGACCTTGTACAATGGCTCTTTGAGCGTTTCGTTGGTTACCATTTTTGGCAACGCTTTAGAAACTTCGTTCGGTTTGGACGTGATTTTTGTACTCGTCGACCCTTGGACGTTCGCTCTGTCGACCGTGATCGTCGCAGTCGGCGCGGAATCATTTTTTACTTTGAAACTGTTCGGTTCGATCGCGCCAATTTGAAGGAGCATCGGGGGCGTTTGACTGTGGTACTTCAAATCCTCCTTCATTTCTTCCTCAAGAACTTCCGTTTTACCATTGAGCGAGGATACCAATGGGAATGCCATGAGGAACGCCGCTGTCGGAGAAATGGATTCAGGGTTGTGAGAACTCGAAGGCACTTGGAGAGACGCGAATAAATCGTTCGACAAATCAGAATGCAAACCGTCCGTGCCGCGGTTGTTGTTGATCGGCACAAACGAATTCACCGAATTGTAACTCAACGATTTAATCGTTTCTTCCTTTCCACGATTATCATTTATTCTCGTGTCTCCGACCATTTCCGCTTCTGTATTCGCCAATACCGATGTCGAGGCTGACACGCTCAAGGCTCCGATCGACGCTGCACAAACTTCCGGTTTCATCGTCGTTGTCGTATTCGTATCAAGATTTAAAATTATCTTCGTACTCTCGACGATACTGTTATCATCTATTTTCGTTTCCGTGTTCGCTGTTGCTCTTAGGAGATTATCAAACCGAGTTCCAAGATCACATTCCTCTTTTTCCTTATCAGCCGGTCTCACGATCGTAACCTCGTCAACTGTCGGCGTCCCACTATTTTCAATGTCACCACCGTTCTTCGAAGGTTTTTCTATTTCTGA
The DNA here is from genome assembly GCA_030522525.1 of Campopleginae sp. 14b. Classification (NCBI taxonomy): domain Eukaryota; kingdom Metazoa; phylum Arthropoda; class Insecta; order Hymenoptera; family Ichneumonidae; species Campopleginae sp. 14b. Next base: position 33,176 of record JAPYYS010000063.1, on the reverse strand, counting down.
TATAGACTTGACGTTCTCGGGCTCCTTCGTCGTTTTATCGTCTGATCTTACTGACCATTCGGCCGTGATTTTCGTCTCAAAAGGCCCACAAACGGCCACCGGAACTTCGGCATTTATCAGTAAACAACTTTCAACATTTTCTGAACTCTTGGTCTTTGTTTTGGAATCTTCCGGCGGTGGAATATTTTTTATTTCGAGTTCGGGAGCTTCCGCTGTTTCCTGATGAATATTTAATTTGTTTATGGAACTTTGGGCTTCCCTGGGTCCTCCGGACATACGATCTTCTTCATTTCCCTTTGATTTCTCGAGCCCGTCATCGGTACTTTTCCTCTCAGTCTCTGAAACCGTTTTTACAGTCTCCATCGATTGGGAATTCGCTGGAGAATTTGTGATTTTCGGTATTTTTGATTGTTGATTTTCCAAGGAGGACGTATCCTCCGTTGCCTTCCTTTTTTTTTCATTGACCTCCGAATTTTCTGTCGTTACGGAGCTCAATACTTTTGGAAGTTTGACTGCTTCTTGCTGCGTGTTTGCGGCGTCATTTGGAGTTTCATTTTTGTTGAGAGTTTCATTGATTTCTGGATCGAGGTTTTCACGCTTCTGTACTTTTTTGCTCTTGACGATTTTCTTACTTTTTCGTGAAGCTTGATTGTCAGTGTTTTCGGTCGATTTGCTCAGCTGTGGTTCCCTATGGATTGCTGGTATCGGAACTTTGTACGTCATTGTTGTCGTTGTGATTTCTTTGCCCTTGGGTAAAATGATTTTTCGGCCAGGGGCCTTGGAAGCTTCGATAACATTTTTCAGACTCCAGTCCCTTGAATTTATTCCTAAATTCGCCTGGACCCCGGAAACACCGTTTAGAGCGACTTTCTGCACCGCCTTCATGAATGTTTCACTACGAACTGGCAAGACGGAATTTTGTACACGATTCGTGAGCGATTGCATTACGATCATTTGATTTTGTTGGGCGTTGCCCAGAATAATTGGATTCGATGATTGAGCTTGGGCACTCATGAGTATATTTGGCGTTAAAGATGTTATTGGAGTTACCAGAGGAACTATTTTCCCCGCCGACCAGATTAATGTGCCGGGCAATAAATTTGCAATTGACTGGCTCTGAGACGACGACGCGTGAATTTTTTTCTTCTTCAACTTCGGCTCAATCATTTTTCCTTTTCTTTTGACTTTTTTTCGCGACTCCAACTTACGAATTCTCTTGCCAGGCTTCGACACGGTCGTTTCCAATGGTGGAACCACATCTTCGTGGCCAGCGGCTGCAATAACAAAGCAAGCAATTTTATTATTTGCCGATTTTTTTTTTGTTTTCTCGGCGTTTTGGCAGTCTGAGAGTGAACAATCGATAAACTGTTTTGGTTATTTTTATGCGATGACCAATTGGTACATATTTTCCTTATTCTCAACCCGAATTATTGTGCAATCGTCGATTCCAGTTTCGGAAATGAAAACCAATAAGAATACCGAGTTTATTTTGTAGCCTGGATTTTTGAGATTTTTCGTAAGCTGAGATTTCAGAATGACTGAGCATTTTAACTGTAGTTGCTTAGAAGAAACGTTGAAACAATTATTTACCATACCTGAAACATTTCGGCCTGCACCGGAATTGGCAGTTTCGTTGGATGCGCCAGCCACAGTATCGCGAGTCTCACAATTCTCATTTACACAACTATTTACATGATTCTCTTGATCTTCAATGAGACCAGGCTTGAGAGGTTCCTTGTTATCCGAAACTTTTTTGGGTGTATCGTTGACAAGAGCAACGATTTTTTGCTTACAAGGCACTTTGTATCCTGTTTGTTTGCTTTTTTTCTTATCAGGTTTTTTATGCTCCGTCAACCTGTCGACATACTTCTCGCTCTCTTCTACATTGATTTTGTTGGACCATTTCAGAGGAGAGATCTTCTCCAGTGCTGGTTCTGCAGGAACCGTTATACCCGCATCTCGTAATAGAGCAGAGAGAAACTGAGTGCGTGAGAATAGTTGTGTGACTAATTTTTTTAAACGGCTCAATTCTTCTTCTGCAAAAAAAAACAAAAAATTTTATAGCAACATGACAAGTAATGGTTTTTTTTTCTTTATGTAACAGATTTTTTGATTATTTTTGAGTTCAATGGAAACTCGACATACTCTGGGCCTCTCCAGCATGCGCGCCGAACAATTCGTCTGTCCGATTGTTCAATTCTTTTATGTATTTGGAGGCATGGATAAGAATATCCACTTTGTTTCTTTTGCGTCCTTCCTGTTGAGGCGGCAAAAGGTCGGAAAGGGTTTTGAAGTATGTGTTCATACGATTTCGTCTGTCTCGTTCCCATGTTTTGGCGTTACTACGAAAAGTATTGAAGCAATTTGTGTTCGAAAATGAAGTTTTTCAAAAACACTTGTGATTGTTGTAGTATAGAAAAATAATTGATACGAATCTTACGTCTTTTCTTTACGGGGCATTATTTAATCCTTCGACATTATTTATTGGATCACTAACGAACCACAGGACATCCGAGTGATCTACTATTATTGAAATCATTTCGCCAAACCGTCGATTAAACACATTTTTTTAAGCATTCCAGCCAAACAACAGTCATCGACTTTATTTGACATTTCGCAAACGCTTTCTCACACACTTCGCGATATGCCAATTATTCTCATTTGCCCGACTCACTTTCGACGTCGAAGGAGACTCACTGTACTCATTTTACGATTAGTCATTTATTTTTAGTTCATGTTTGAACAATTACGTTTTTCAATAAATATGATTTGTTGAGTATTATTGCAAAAACCGTGGACTCAGCTGGTCCTTTTTGACAGTTATGGAAATTTTATTTGTCGTCCATTTTGAGACTGGCGACACTGATATATTGGGAACTTTCGTTTCGTTCTGTTGGCACCAATGGAGAAGACAGTCATTGATCATATGCGTTGAACTTCACGTCAGTGGGTTTTTGACAGCAAAGTAGAGTACGTTTGTGTGTATATTGTTTCTTTCCGTTAAAACGCGTAACGCAGAGAATTCGATTTCCGCCTTTTTTCCGCTATGCTTTTTGTATTTTCTTGTACGAGTTGTATTTAAATTTATAAAACGTCAGTATTGCCGTGCGTTTCCGAAGTACGAAAGAAAACATTTTCTTCTGGCGTAAGCTGTGAAATACCGTGCAAATATGAAGACTCTAATTGAGTTTGACGAGTGCCTTCGCGATACTCCGAAATTTCGGTGAGCTGTTTGCAAACTTTCTAATTTTTTCGCGTCGCATTGTTACACACCGATTGTTTTGATTGATTTTCAACAATTGATTTCTCGTCGTAGTTCGAGGAATATTTTGATGATTATTGCAGTCTCGAACGGCGATTCACTTATTTTTAGCGCCATAAGATATCTCATTTGCTTCTTTCTTTTGTATCCTCGAACGACACTTTTCTCTTCGTTATTATTTACCGATTTTCGAATCACTGAAATAATCATTTTTCGTCAGGTCCTGTGTTGAAGAAGTCGAAGGAAACATAGACCAGCTAGAACAAAAGCTGGATAAGGTGAATATAATTTAAGAACATTGTGTATTTTATGTACTTGATGGCTTAATCATCGCTAATTGGTCATTTCAACTGGCAGTAGTTGCATTCGTCTTTGCAACTTGGGAAATGGTTGAAGCATCATTGAGCATAATTTAATGAATGCGAAGGGTAGAAAATCAAAATGTTTCAATCGTACACTCGAATTTTTGCACTGTTCATGGATCTCCATTGATTCATATGAAATGAATTATAAAAAAATATATATCGTCCAATTCAACATAATCTGGACATGTTTTTTTAAACGTAATTGAAAAGGAATTTGCATTTTTTAAATCACCTCAAAATTGAATACTCCTATTATGACTGACTCTGTATTTGAACTGTTATATTCAATGAATATATGAATGAGAATCCCTAGGACTTAAAATACAGTGCTAGCGGCCTTTGGGTTAGCTGAATTCATCCAAAACTTTATTAACGTAAATTTGTTTGGAGCGATGCATTGGATCAATTTCAATTTTTGGAAATAAATGTAATTTTTGTTTCTCAATCAATTAAGAACACTTTTTCCCACTTCAGGTTTTAAAAAACTGTAACTCGATGATCGATGCGGGCAAAAACTTTGTTGGCCAGCAGAGGTAAGAATACTACAACTAAGTTCTCAAAAAAACATAAATTTTTTCTGGAAGAGTTGTTCATGGCTCAAAAAAAGAACTTTTTTTGTTTGTTTCAAAGTTTTTCGAATATTTGTGATACAAATTTCGAGAATGCGTATGCTGGATATTCATGGCTTTTTGTACAATGTGAATTAATTGTAATAACTGTGAGAAGGGGGACACAACGAGTTTGTGTGAGTGTGAAATTACTGGTGTGAGCTGTTATGACTCATGCTGGCTTCTCACGTTTGTGCACACAATCGGGGCTCATAACTTTTGCTTTACCATACACTACTCTACCAGATGTAGTGTGTATGATTGATGGAGAAGTTGGGTAAAAAAATAGGGGAAAAAAGTAAAGCTTATCCATTTGTTTCACAACGGTATTATACTGATGTTCGTAAATCAGTACAAACGGAACATTGACCTTGTGGAATTGATACAATAACTGAATATTCTTACTGAATTAATTTGCATTTTTATCAGACAATGCAGATTTAAGTAAGCATTGAAAATACAGAAAAGAAACAGTTCCAGCAAATGAAATTCAATCTGAGCAAACATAGAGATTCTCAACAGCGAAGCTTTATATCCGCTGGTTTTTTTTCCAATTTTTTCACCGTCATCAAATATTAATTAAAATGAGACTGAACATTGGTCTGATTTCCTGAATATCGTCACATTTTCCTCTCTTTTATTTCAAATTTCAAAAAATATGAAAATGTGTGCTCTGATGAATTTGGAAAGTATCGCGTTTGCTATTCAGCTCAGAAAATAAACGTTAGGGGTTGATTATTTCACTTACCGAATATATTCACTGCGAACTTTCAACATACCAAAAATCCTTTTCCTCTGGTTGTGAAATTCTGTAACAATTATGAGAGTTGTGTTTCGGATTTTCAACTGAATGAAATGATTTAGGGAAAATCACTCAAAATTCGTAGCTGCATATTTCCATCGTATTTTTGTCACATACTTTGAATTATTCTTCACAGCCAATTCACAAACAGTCTATGGGAGTTGTCGCTGTACTTCAATGACGATCCGGAAATTATGGCTTTTTTAAACAAGCTCATTCACGCCTTGCAAGAAATGAACAAATTCCACACAATCTTGTTGGATCAAGCTTCTCGAACTGTCGTTAAAGATCTGAGTTCATTCATCAAGAGGTGAGTTTAAATCTTCGAGAATTAATTGTATTACGCGAGCACGATAACACTTCCGGAGTATATATTGGATTGTGATCCTCCGTTAGAAAAATTGATACATGTATTAAAGATTACGAAGATAAGAGAAGAGATAACAGGCTGATTTCTTTTATCTAAACATCCTTTCTTCCCTATGAAACATTCTCACTCAGAGTGTGATATCGAACGTTGCTGAACGAAAAGTAAATTAGAAAAATAGTTATAAACTCTGAAAATAAATGAAACAACTCGGACTACGAGGTTGGAAAAAATGTACATCGAAAAACGGTGAAATCGACGGTTTATGGAGAAACATTCGTTATTGAACGCTGGTGCAGAAAAGCCAAAGGTCTGAAGTTGTTACAGTAAGTTCCAAATCATAGAAAATTCATTTATTATAATAGTATATGCGTGAATTTATTCTGTCGCAGTGACATCAAGCGTGTGAAAGAGTCACGACATTACTTCGAGAAGATATCGGCAGATCTGGATGTGGCGTTGAACAGAAATTCTCAAGTGCTGAAATCGAGGCCTGCCGAGTATGAGGAAACGTCAAATATATTGTCAGCTACAAGATCATGTTTTCGTCACACTGCATTGGATTATATCCATGCACTTACGATGCTACAAGCTCGTAGGAGACACGAGATACTTGGGACATTATTGAGTTACATGCACGCTTGTTTCACGTATTACCATCAGGGGAGTGACCTGGCACAGGATCTCGATCCATTTCTCAAAGATCTCAGCGACGATCTAATTAAAATGCGCGGTGATTCGTCCAAGCTTGAAAAGGAAATGGAAAATCGTCACATTCATGTTACCAGCCGAGATTTGATAATCCCAGTCTCAAGTAATACAAAGATGGAAGGTTACTTATTCAAACGTACGAGCAACGCTTTCAAGACCTGGAACCGGCGGTGGTTCTGCTTGAAGGATCATCAATTGGTGTATAGAAAACGAACTGGCGAGGAAGATTACACAATTATGGAGGAAGATTTACGCCTATGTACGGTCAAACCTGTCGTCGATTGTGACAGACGTAATTGCTTCGAAGTCTTGAGCCCCACGAAGTAAGCACTTTTATCAACCTTTTCTTTATCGCGCAGATTCATAATTACTTAATCTTCCACGAAAAATTCGCAGCGTATATCCGTTGGCAATAAAAATTGTTTTATCAGAGCTTTGGAAATTCTAACGACAGTGAAAAATTCCGAATAATTTAATGGTTTTGATATTTTTGGTCATTCATGAATTAAATTTGACTGCATCGCAAATTAGACACTCGCCAAAATTCTAATGCGAAAATTTTCATTTTTCCGATAAACTCGATCACACGTTACAATAAATTTTGATCGTCGTTCAATTTTAAGGGGTTTGCAATTGTTATTCGATATTGTTTATTCGCAGGAGTCATATGTTACAAGCTGACAGCGAAGAAATGTATCTTGCCTGGGTAACTGCAATGCAGCAAGCCATAGGAGCAGCAATTCAGAGAGGAATGAGCACGAGTTCGAACGCCCAAGTACTTCAGCTTCAAAATCGTGATAGTAAAGGGCCCGTGAGGCCGCCGCCGAAACCAAAGTCGAGGTATCGTAATTTTCGTATATTTTTTTGTTTGTTTGCGGAAATTATCTGAAAAATTCGACACAAGAAACGAAATTGTTCATAGAATAATTTTTATATTATTATGCCATTAAATTAATCAAAATTTGCCCATGACATTTTAGGGTTTGGGAACAATTACTGAAAATTCCGGGAAACGACAACTGCTGCGATTGCGACGCTCCGAATCCTCGATGGGCGAGCATCAACTTGGGTATAACATTGTGTATCGGTAAGTTGTAAATAACGGTTGATAAACAATATTTACGCGGAAAATATATCAAGATTGTGATATAAATCCATCATTGTATCAATTATGAGTCCGAAAAAAAATTAAACAGTTTTATCCTTTAAAATCTAGTGAACTTAAAAAATACGATCGGACTGATGCATTATCGTTTACAGAATGTTCGGGTGTGCACAGAAGTCTCGGAGTCCACTACAGCAAAGTTCGTTCTCTAACGCTCGATGATTGGGAGCCTGAGATATTGAAAGTTATGGCGGAATTAGGAAACACTGTGGTTAATAATGTCTACGAAACTGTGGCGATACCACCGGAAATGACGAAAGCGACACCAAAATGCAAAGGGTAAAAAAAAATAAAGATTTTCCTGTTTTTCAGGCAGTTAAAATTTTATTCTTAGCTTTTTTTTGTTCAGAGTTCAATGAGCAAGACGACGAGTTGCCAACTAAACGAAAAGTTCTATAATGATTAAAAATTACAGGAACATACGGGAGGCTTGGATAAAAGCGAAATACGTTGATCGTAAGTTCGTGAAGCCACTGACAAACATTGCAACGAGTCAGCATTCCAGTCGAGAAATGCAAAGATTCCGGAAATGGAGCGTGCGGAAATTACGGCGAAGGCCTCGAAGTCACGACAAGTTTGATGGTTCAAATCGTAACAAATCGTCAACATTAACATCGGTGAAGGAAAATCAACATTCGCTTAGTTCGGACGACAGTAAAGATTTGCCTTTCGATAGTTTGGGCGCAAGTGACAGAGGCAAAAAATTCGACAGAAGTTCGATGAGCTCGGAGGACAGTGCGATATTGGATCTGAAAAACGAGTCGACTCTGTATGGTAAAATAATGGCGAGTTCTACCAACGACAATCGAAAGATTCAAACGAAACGAATTAATTCGGAGCCTGAAGCGTTGTGTGAAAATAAAACGAGCAGCGATTCCCCGGAAATGCCAAATAAAAGTTCGACCAGTGAGAGCGATTCTTCGATAGCAAAGAAATCGACGAACAATCTAACATCGAAGGAGGAATCTCGTTCGGAGGCCGAACTGTCAAATGAAACGTGCGACTCTTCGGAAAATAAAGATACCGGTTCGGAAAAACAGACGGAGGAGAAATTACTAGAATCTGATGTTTTACTTTTTGGCTGTGACTTGCCGAAACCAATGATCGAAGGGAGCCTTGAACTCAGCTCGGATCAAGACTCCACGGCCGGAGAAGACGAGGAATTTGCAGACGAAGAGGACATCGAAAATTTACATCCTGATATGCTGCTTTATAAAGCCGCTGCTGCCCACAATCTTCCAGTAATGTGCGTCGCTCTGGCAGCTGGAGCTGATAAAATGTGGTCGAATGTCAATGACCGAGGTCGCAACGCTATGCATCAAGCTATAATAAGCGTGAGTCACTTAACGAGTTGTTTTATTTTGAGCTGCGGTTCGATGAATGATAAAAAAAACTTTTTATGCTTTACGTCATTTTTCCAGGGTTCCGTCATGTCTTGCGAATATTTGCTCCTGAACGGTGCAAGAATAAATTGCCAGGACGCAGAAGGAAAAACTCCGCTGTATTTGGCTACGGAATTAGGTGAATATTCAAACAAAAAAAAAGCATAAAAAATCCTGATGTTAATTTTTGATCGACACAGTCAAGTTTTCAAAAACCTAAAATCAAAATAATACGTTAAAAAATAGTAGAAATCTGCTTTACCCTCGTCTTTCGCATTCACGCGAGCAGCGTCTAGGGTTTTGGCATATGGAACGTGAAAAAGTTTTTTCGTCTCATCCGAGGAAGCCAAACGATCCAATATTTTTGTAAGAAAAATATCCAACGTTGTGTTTATTCGTCAAATTTGTTCAAGGTCACACTGCACAAGTATGCCTCTTATTGAAACATCGTGCAGATCAGCACATAGAGGACGAAAGTGGTGTGAAACCTTTGTCCATAGCAGTGAAAGAAGCAAACGCAGATATCGTCACACTGTAAGAGTTTTGTTCCTACCTTTCATTGTGGAAATTGAATTTATTATGAACTTTGCAGCTTTTGTCAAAAATTGAACCAAAAAAAAAACAGAAAAAAATTATTCGACATGATCGTTTGCAGATTGCGATTGGGTTTGTTGAACGAACAAATGAAGGATTCCGAAATCGGCGTAACCGGGGACGAGACATTCAACGACGTTGTTCGGGACTTCAGCCAATTGGCTTGCTCGCATCCGGAACGATTGCAGCGACGAAACGAATCCAGTAGTTTAAACAACGCGACCGAATGATATTACAAAAAAGGCCTATTCCTTGGTTTTCGTAAATTGGGAAAAACACATGAATAACGGTATTGTTCGATTCCTCATATATTTTTCCCGCGATAATCATTATCCCGACGTTAGAAACCGTTGGATTTGTCGGACTGCTCGGACAAAGATGATGTCGCACGTCGAGCATTTTTTACGAAATGCATTGTTATAATCTCATTTTCAAGAAATAAGGAAATAATCAATTTGTATACAATTGTTTTGTGATGAAACGATATTGACCAGTGAATGAGGAGGCTTGCCGTACGATTTAGTACTGAAAAATTGCATTCAAGGTAGGAGCTAAGTTTTTCGATGATAATGCAAGAGGTTGAGGAATTCGAGTCTAACTGGCTCGAAAAAATGTTTAGCTATATCGTGTACTTTTAAAAGTGTTGTTCGTTACCATATTGTGCTTAAAATGTAACAAGGATGGACTATGCGACTCGTGACGAACGAACGAGCCATAGGATATTCTATACTTCGTACTTATTCGTTCTAAAGTCCTTTTCGAAACGGGACGATGATTTATCATTCCGAAGGAACAAAAAAAAAAAAAACTCCGAACGGTACTAAAACTATCGACTTTCAACGAAGATTTTCAAAAGAAATAACCAACACGTGGAAGGCGCCAACTTTCTACGATTTTCTAAATGTTGAAATTTATTTGTTGAGAGTTACAATCGAATCTGCAAAGATGTCGATCTATTGTTGCCAAATTTTAGAAATATTTGTGCATAGATAGACATACACACATTAATTATATAATAAATGCTAAATCTGACCAGCTGAATACACTCGTGTTATGAGAAATACAATCTCATAAAAATTATACAAAAAAAAGAGCAATAAGCACACGGCTAATTTTGATCTTTTACTACCAGGATTTCGTGTCCATGACATAGCCGTACGAGTATTTTGATTGTGGCTAAGAATCTTCCTATTCCTGAGAAGGAAATATTTTCAATTAGAAGGGAGAATAACCTCATTCGATTTTAATCCGATGTAAAATCGAGTTCGGACGTTCGTTTGATTCAAAATTGACAATGCGTCTCAGGAAATCAAGATTCCATTAATTCGTATATTTTAAGATTCGTGTATTTATTCCACGATGTAATTATTTATTTTTCTACTGCATCCTGTGGCAAACATGCAACAAAAAGCATTTTCTTATCGTCGACATAGTTTTTTTTAAAAATTGGTTGCATGAGGGCAAGAAAATTTTACAGCATTGATCGAGCAGTAAATACATTTTATTTCATTTTTTCACACTTACAAAAAATATTATTAAACTTTTAGTTATACGAATAATCTGAACAATTGTGGTCGTTCGGGCGAAGATCGGTTCTCGTCACAGTTGAAATCGTCTTGAGATTTTTATTTGGGTCGAATCGACCCTTTCTCAAGGTCAGTTGGGTCTCAATAATGAATTCTGGAAGGCGCAAAAATTATGCGATCGTTTCGATCAAATATTCTCAAGTCTATTCCATTAAGAATGGGGCTGTGTTCAGTGGATGTGGAAACTCCGTGGTACGAAAGGGCACAGCAGAAATTCTTCCATCGGGAAAAGTTGTGATGCTCCAAACAAATCAATAGCGATAAATAAATCTCATGATACCCGACCGAGTCTTGAGCATAAATGGTCATCAAATATTCCAAGCCAATCGATCGATCAGTTTTTGTATCGATCTGGTGGCTAGTTTTTGAAACGATGTGTTGTTTGTTGTTGCAGAAAGCCACGAAGCATATTCAGTATTTACTCTTGTTTTTCTGCGTTTGAAATCATATCCTGTCCTTAAATTAACAAATGGTACTTGAAGTACGATTGATCCTTTTTTAAGAAATTTTTCATTCGAGCGTTGTGACGTGAAAACAGGAAATCTTTGTAATTCGAAGAATTATGGACACTCGTTAAGCTTCACGTGTGCATGAGTATGATCCAACGATATTGCACATATATTCATAGTTATCTGTGACACAAAACTCTCATACGAGCTGGCCTTTTTAATTATGTCTCATATGACATCCGGTTTTTACTCATTTGTCCAAAATGGTAGAAATCGTTGAGGAAACGTTGATCAGTTAATGTTCGTCATTAACGATGTTGATGAATACTTATAAATGTCAATTCACGCAATAGAGTTGGTTCACGATTTTGAAGATATTGAAATGATGAGCGTGTGGAGAATAACTCGAGAGTAAAAAACCGCGCGACGTGAGACTCGATCACTGTCTTTTCAGAGGACAAGTGGAACAACGGTTTTTCCAATTTATTTTATTCTCTACTGTTCTAAACGCGATATTGTGTATTCCAATGTTCAAGCAGGCGATGAAAAAAAAAAAAACGATTGTTATGTATTAAACCAACTTGTAAGAAAAATTTATGCCATATAAACATGTAATTTCCGTGACGTGGAGAATTCTTGTTTGTTGTTGCTTAGACGCAACGCGTACGGGTATGGGAATTATTTTGAGGTGTATGCCCAAGCGATCCGAGGATCGCGCTATGGGGTTCAAAGTCCGCGAGATCATAAATAGCAACGTCAACATTTGCGTGTAAGTTGATTGATTCGAGCAAACGCATTGACGCATTGCGTAAATCAGAGCAATTTAAAAGATGCGTCGATAAACATATACGGGTCAATATCCTGCTCGTTCGAGAACGCATCTTTATCATGCTTTACACTTTTTTTCATTAGTCTCATCGCGCCATCGAGCTGTAGCAGTTTCTCATCAACAGAAATTATGGCAAAAATACGTTTTTTCGTTGTACGAGGGGCTGTTCTTTTTGATTCTTTCAGAGAGTGTGAATTTTGGATTTGAAGATGTTTCAATATAATTTCATTAGTTGGGATAGTTAAAACTTTTCATTAGGGACCACGCGGTGAAGGAATAATATTGAGAATTTCACGCGTCCAATTGAGAATATGGAAAAAATTTGCGTATTTCTCGTCGCGATGAAATCGTACGAATGACGATTTTCAATCATTTTTTTGCTCTGTACACTTTCAAGATGTTAGGAAAGGAATGTTTGTGTGTATATGGCGGGTCCGTTCAAGAATTTATCGGGATCTCTGGGAATCGTGAATGGTGAAAGATCATTCTGGTTAATGCGATTAATGATTTTATCATCACGAGGTATAAATTATAGAAAAAGATGGGGGGAAACGTACTGAACATATTTTTGGATGGTTGAGAAGTATTTTGGAGAGGAAAGTTTTTCCATAAGCATTGAGAATAAATCATTCTCCATGTGAAGATTACGCCACGGTTGAAAAAAAAGTTTAATTATTTTTTGAAGATATGAACCGAAACGGGTACGCTCAATGCAAAAAAATATATACGCACGTTGGGCCAATAAATCTCGACGCACTTTTACCGCAATCTCTCGGCCCCTTCTTCCTGCGAAAAGATGTTTTCTACAAGAAGTTGACAGAAAGATGGAAAAATACGACCGAAACTTTTTCTTCGATGAAGTCATCTATCTCTTAGGTTTCTCGCAAGTTCGATGCTGATAACGAATTGCCCAACGATTGGTTAAAACGTTTTTTAAATTTTCGTATATTTTGTTTGTTTCCCTCCCTCCGCATCATTGGAGATAATTCAAGGCGTAATTTATTGACACGCACGCGATCAATCGTTCAATATTCGTTCCGATGCTTTCAACGAAAACGGATGCACGCAAATTTATAATAAACACTTACCAGGGGGAACGACGCAATTTATTAACGTCACATGAAAAACGGAACACTCGATGATAAAAGTATGTCTCAATGAATCTTGGATACTGTGATTGCATTATTCCGTGCTGTGCGTGTATTTTCCATCAGTTTATCACTCGAAAATGACGCACTCGGCGAGATTTTCGAAACTCCATCCAATACCGATCTATTAACTCTTTGATTGAGCCATTGGGAACTTGGAGCAACGTTCAAACTTGTCACGATCGTTAAAATTGTAGATCGAAGATATAAAAGAAATTCGAGCTGCTGTTCATCATTATTCCTCCATTTCTTACTCAATAAAAAAACGATGACTTTTATGAATGAATCTGTTTTTTTTTTGCTCTACTCGTCAAACTCATTTTCGTTTATCAAAGTCAGAGATATGGCATAAAAACTATGGGTCGTGGTGGATGAAAATTTTTCATTCATCACCTCAAAAAAAAATTGAATAAACTATTCATTTTTTTCCTGCTATTGCTCACCGACATGAAGGAGAATGGATATACAAAAAATTTCAAATTTTCGGAAGAAATGCTAAAAGAATGGACAATTTTGTAAGGACATTTCTGTTTTTATGTCGTAGACCGTGTCAACCTAGTAATCGGGTTATGGGGTTTCGTGTGCGAAAAAATCGCTAAGGTGTTGTAAAAGAAATCATATTTATTTTTATTGATAGATAGGGCATTAACTGAGAAACAGACAGTTTTCCGTTCATAATGTAATGAAAGATTAGCGGTAATAAGAATAAGCGTTAAAAATATCTTAGGGAGTCAGAGTGAAGTGTAAAAGTTCGCAACTTGTAAGTGATGCTATGTGGCAAATAAGAGAACGAGCGGCACGCAGTCTAGGCCTAGGCATACCTAACCATCTTCTCGAGGTTTCTTATATACGCACCAGACGTACGTGATTATTCGGTTTGTAGCGACAGGCTCGAGCGTGGAAAGGTTCGAACAATTTTTCACTCGTCGTCAATAAACGTTTACTTCGCATTGGCATTCTTCAGTTTATATTAACTTTTTAAAACGCAAGGTGATCTGATGCGGTTGCAAGGGACAGGTGCACAGTCGACGGGGGCCTAAGTGGCATTTTTCAGGATATTCTTAGCCTCAGGTGGGAGCAATACTTGGTTCGGTGACCGGGTGCAGCGAATAGTGAAAACTTAATGAAGAGACGCTTTGCAGGAACAGTAACGAACCAATAGACGTTGAGCATGAACAGTTATAAGGTTTGTAAAGACGACGATTGGGTTCGACTCGATAGCACGAAACTTTGACCCATGTCGCCTGCATGGTTAGTGAAACAAGATACTTAGTGATTGCACAGCACGGCATACGGATCGGCACCGTATGCTCTACAAGGATTCCTTCGGCAGGCTCAATAATCTCCAACGATCTCGCTACTGACTAGATTAATAAACTCCGTTTTTTATAATCGATTCTTTATGATCTACGATCCCATAGAATTCACAAACGCTTCACAGTTTTCCCTTTTCTATAGTCCAAGTATTTCTATACGCGGAAATGAGAATGCACTTTGCCGAAAAATCGACCCCCCACCTGCGAAATAATTAAAATGAGACACAACGAAAATGCAACCAATCCATGTTGTATTTTTATGAAGAGTTGTATGCGTCGACGCCGCTCCTGATGTCCCATCAAGGGCAGCATCGCTGTGAGCACGTGTTGCATTATCATCCATGCGGTAGCATGCGAATATTTCATATGGAGACGGGAAATTCAAAGTAACGATAGATTTGTTAACTCGCAAATTTCCTGCTAATCTAAGGCACGATTTGCGCTGCATATCAAAAGTAGGAGGGAGTGGAAGGGAGGGAGAAAATATTACAGAGAAATAAATGAAGCTCGTAAGAGAGTGCTTATGATTTCCCGAATAATTACCCAGGACCAAGACACTCGTAATATGAAGGAAGGAAAAAATGTGTGACATTTATTCGATTAAGAAGTAAATGACGAAGCGAAAAAAAAAAAAAATCGATCAAATTCGGAGCAAGATTTTGTCCTGAATTGCCAGCAGCTTCGGATATTGAATGGTGAATTATCCGAAATGATAGTCGCTGGTAAGAACAACAATGAAAATGTGGGGGAGAATGTGAGACGCGATAAATTTTCATTTAGAAGTGTCGAGTTGAGAATTAACTGTTGCGAACAATTAGCATTAGATCGAAGAGCACAAGAACATACGATGCGGCGCGATCTTCCCGGTGCAAATGAGTAAGTGCCGTGGAACCGAGTTCTATCGATGCTCCATCGAAGAATTGTATTGTTGAACGAATCTACTGGTGTGTGGTCCACGGGACTCTCATTTATTCTCGTATATATTGATGAATGATACTTTCGCTTCTCTGTGACGTCCGTTTCGAATGGGCCGCGACTCAAGAGTCGAAGGAAAAAGGAAAAAAAGGAGGAGAGAGAGAGATAAAAGCAGGATCAACTCAATCTAGCAATTTTGCGCTTCCATGCCGTTAACCCAATCGCGTTATCGATTGATCCTCGTTAACGTTCAACTTGTGATCTCCGCATAGTGAACATTCCGAGAGATCGAAACATCTGTTGCCAATCTGTTGAATATATCGGTCATTCTTGCCCTATTTGTCTACATATTTATACTCTAGATTCTAGTCGTGTCAAATAGCGCAATAACGAGAAGTGTTTATCAATGTAATGGCAATTTTAAAGAGATTACTGTGAAACAGTTGTGCCAATTTTTCACCAGAATTAATAACGAAAAAATAAAAGCAATCAGTCTTTTATTTCGCAGATTAAAAACAACGCGTTGCACGTACTGCTGTACTAATCAATTGATCATTTCATCCGTACCCGACACGCGATGCTAATTTCACTTTTGGAACGAAAATTTTCTACGCGGATAAATTTCGAATATTTATGTTTAAGGATTCAAGGTACGTTATTGGTGCGAAATAAATAAATCGTAAGCTACAGAACCGTTTGTTTTCGACGACCTATTCAGCGTGAGAGGATGATCACGAGGATGATTATTATCGTGAGAATATGTTAGACGATTTTATTGTGGAACGCAATAGATCGATGGGGGAAAAGATCGCGTGTCTCGTACGACGCGAATTGGTTAATAAAATGAGGGAAATTAAAAGGGTTTGTTGAGAAACCACAAGGGCACGCAGGTGTTCGAGATCGATGGGGGATCACATTACACTTGGCAAAGGAAGGCAAGGCATAAAAGGAATAAGTTACGAGTGCATTGATAGAGCGAGTCCGGTGACGCAATTTTACCCTCAAACGTATCATAAAGCGAATGAAGGAAGAAAAATTGCGCTTCAAATGTGAACGTTCAGCATTGAATGATGTGTATTTTTTAAAAAATAACTCTATCGCATATCGAGGCCAAAACCGCACGTGCCCGATCAACACGATTTATCCGTTGCAAGACTCGTGCTCGCATCGTCTTTCCATATACACTAACACATGATTGGTCTCCATTCGACGAGACGCAACATTCGACATTCGGATTCTATGCCAAAATAATTTTCGTAAAATCAAACCCAATCCTTTTCGGCATTTCCGTACCAATTTCAAGTCCTCTGCGTATGTAATTAGCCATTCTTGCTCGATTATTACGACCGACTAGAATTCTACGTCTTTTTGTTTATTCTTCTCCGCCCTCGGATTTGCAAATTTCTCATGAGGGGTCCACAGAGGCTGTGCATTTTAGCACCGCAGGATGAATGTTTTTTTAAATATTATTTTCATATCATCTTGCAACCTGCGTAGCATGGAAAATTGTTTGTTATCCGATGATTGTTACCTGGTCAAAAAAGCGTAGGATGGCTTGTATGCGTACCGAGAACTGGTTACGATAAAAAATTCCATACGTAAATCAGTCTCTCGTGTATATAATATATAATATGAGTGAAGATTGAAGCGATATTGCGCGTATGCATACACGTGGCATCGATCAATCACGATTCATTGAGACTTCATTGGGCAAGCGCACGTACAAAGATAATATTTTCCATATTTTGTTAAGGACAAGCCTCGGCTTTGTCTTGAAAGAATTGAATGTGGAAAAGCGTTTGGTGCGTGCACCGATTTCGTAAGAACGTATCAGCAACAATTAACGCTAAGAATGTAGAGATTATTGTTAGAGGAAAATCACGAGACATATGAGTTTGACAAAAATGATATTATGCATAGTCGAGTCCTACACGTAAGACTTGAAGTGGATCTATTTTTAGTTAGTGATCCAATTTACCCCACAATTTATATCTGTGTACGAATAGCAGAATAAAAGTCAATGGGGGGGAATCTCGCGGTCCGACACGTGCGGTGTGACGTTTTTCACGGGCGAATTTAATGCGCAGCAAAAAAGCAAAGAAGCGATTGCCCCCTCGTTTCAATATATATTAGTTGGCGTCAAGACGCTAGGACGTGTCTCTTTATGTGTATCTTACACATACAGACATACATCTCGTATGTTCCAAACTGTATATCAACGTCCCGTAGAAAAAATTCCACGCCTGTTTAGACGATGAAGCTTGATTGGGAGAGAAACGGAGTCCAATATGATTAGAATTTCCAAACGCCGAACACGATGATCACACGCCCAAATTATATCATATTCTCCTCTCTCTCTCTCTCTCTCTCTCTCTCTCTCTTTATATCTGTGTATCGCCTTTCTAAGTCGGAAGATCAAAAATTAACTCATCTCTAGCCGTCCCACAGATCGAGGTGACCTACTGATATCGGGAGTAGAAAATAAATACCAAGATACACGCAAAACGCCGATTGCTCTTTCCACCTGACCTCGCATAATCGAGACACTCATTGACTCCGCCATAACAAAGAGTTCCATGGCTTCAAGTCTTATCACTCTTATCATCATCTCATTCAATAATATTATTTTTATTAAAAATATATTACTTACCCAAATTTCATTCGTAAACATGAAATCATCAATGAAATCCCCTCCCGGTTCCAGATTACTTTCGGCTCTCGATACTACTTTTTGTCTTTCACACTCTGACATACGATAGCTAAAATAAGATGATGTGGCTGTCGTAACTAGAATTTAGCG
>JAPYYS010000063.1:0-14869 GCA_030522525.1 Campopleginae sp. 14b | reverse complement strand
CGCATAGGAAGCCGCATGCAGCCACCAGAGAGGCCAAATGAGAACGATAGACAAAAAGTGGAAGGATCTGTCGTCGCTGGATGACAGTTTTTCGTTTCTGCAAACTTTTATTTAGTGAAAACCTCGCGAAACTTTGATCAATGGAAAAATTTGTAGAGTCTTATTGCGATAGGACGTCTTACGTCAGAATATCGTGGAAATAAGCGCGCGATCTGATAAACGTTTTTTGGCGGTTTCTGGTGATTAACTGAAATTTATATTGAAAAAAAATCGATGAAAAACTGACATGCTCGGAATATTCTTTCAAGCGTCCGGAACGAAAAGCGATAAATTAATTTGAATAAATCAATTAAAAAGGTAAATTAATTTGTAATATTTGTTGCATTTCGAAAATAATTGCTCAACGAATAAATGAGATCGAAGGAGAGATCGCAAAGCTGTCCACTGTAATGAGATTTTGTGTATGTGAAAAAGCTTTTTTATCGTTCTCGTGGGCGGTTTTCATGCATTTTTTTATATGCACAGAAATCTTCGTTGTGGCGATTTGTTCAGTGCTCGATCTCTATTTTTCTTTACCTATAATCGACGCTATTCACGATTAGTATATTCTTGCTATACGCAGCAACAGCATCATCGGGATAGGTTGAACATGATAAAGACGAAGTAGAAGAAACGGAAGAAATTGAGCAGTTGAAGAAAGATAGAAAGAGAGGCTGGAGACGCGGTCGCAGCAATAGCACAGCAGGAGGAAATAACGATTACGGAGTGATGATTTTGGATATCTGGGTTTCCGTGAATGTGTGCGTTGATATGTGCAGAATTGAAAGAGGAGGAGGGATGGCGAGAGAGACAGAGAGACAGAGAGAGAGAGAGAGAGAGAGCGCGAAAGCGAGCTCGAAGAAACGACACGAAACGACGATACTCTCGTATGTCTGATCTTTGGGATTTGTGTGTCTAGACACAGCCCCCTACCCGTCTCGTCCCTCTATTCCGCTTGACTGTATATACTATATCGTCATATGTACACACATACCGAAAAATATATACAGACGAATGAATATGCACGCATATTTTTGAATGTATACACGGCCTCATCTACATCCTCTCGTCTCAGGCTTCTCAATCTCTCACAAACTTAGTAAAGTTGATTCACCGGAACCGTTTTAGCCTAACCCACGCGATCGACACTCAAACGCGTCTCGATCTTTCGTTCTTCTCGCCGCTCTTGCGGTCCCTTCCGCCCGGCGCATCTGCGGTTGTACCACCGGCGAACGAGCGCGACAGAGAGAGAATCGCAGAGACAATCTTCATAAATTTAACCAACAGACGAAACAACCATGCAAGAAATGAAAAAAAATAATGATACTCGAAAAAAAAGAGATAAGTGGAAAAGACCATTGTACGCCACGTTAATACTGCGTCAATTGAATCTTCCGAATTAGATCGCATTTCCCTTCCACGAAATTCTATCCCATGATTGCAGCATTTTGGTTATACGCAGATTTCACGAAAATTTTAATATAAACATCAAAATATCGGCTCAGGAGGTCAAATTGATATGAGAAAAATCAATTATGATTGTCCTCGTCGTAAATTAGGGCGACAATTAACAACTTTATGTTTTTTAAAACTTTATAGACTGCAATCGTAACGAACCTGATTGTGGGGTTTCGGAGGGTTAACTAAGGGTTAGATTGAAATTTTTGTGAGAACTTTCAGCCACCGATTAATTACTCGAATTCGGTAATCTGGCTTAAACCGCTTCCAAAGTCCGACATAATAAATTCGTCTTTGAGTGTCATGTGTGCGAATGTGCTGAGCAACCAAGTCGAAGCCGAATAGGAGCACGAATCATGTTGTTAAGGTACAATACAAGATAAAACTTTTCTGCTGCTAGCTGTTGAGGAGAAAGTGCCGCTTTGCCGCGGTCAGGCCTTCATCGAGTTCAAAAAATATGAGTGCATGGAGCTCCTCTTCGATCGTCTGTTAAAAGCAGCGGAGAAGGAAGAGAGCAAAAGAGAGAGAGAGAGAGAGAGAGAGAGAGAGAGAGGAGGAGATTAAATTAACTTCCTTCAATTAAACCGATGATTAGGCATACTGGTTAGATTCAGTTTGAACTTGTGAATATTAAATAATCAACGATCGAGCCGTTTAACGAAAATATGAATAGAAAACAACGGACTGGATGACAGATCTGCCGAAACTGTCCTTTGAATTGATAAATGAACGAAAACATTTGTTCCAGCTGCTCCGGAATTCAATGATATTATTTTCCATCACAAATTGTATTAATGTTGAGTCGGGTTTCTCTATTAGACATAAAAATGAACTGGTGTCATTCATTCTTTCTTTTTCGGAGAAAAAATTTGTTGTTAGAACTGTCATTGACGATTTTTTAACAGGACCGATAGGGAAAAGGAGGGGAAAGAAAGTTTCCATGTACGTAGTGATGTACGTAGTGAACGTCGAGCGACTCCGCAGCAATAAGAAAGAAAACGTACAAAGTCTGCGGATATCTTTTCGTACGAGGACAAGTTAAACGCAAAAGCTTTGGGACCGATTACTATTATTTTAGGCTGAAGCGGAAGAAGATGCAGTAGGAGCAGAAGAAGAAGAAGAAAACGAAGTGGGAGGGATTGAGAATGAAGAATATGAAGAAGAAGATGAACCAGAAGAAGGGACGGAAAGATCTGAAGAGTTAAAAGCGATGCGTTGTACGCTGACAGCTTTAGAATCGCCATTTTCGAATCGGCGTTACAAGCACGGAGGTCTCTTTCCGTCTGCGGAAAAGGGCTATGAGATGAGCTCTTCGGCGTCGTTGTCATTGCCGGAGGCGCCGGTGTCTTCTCGACGGAATAAATAAGCGTAAATCGCAGTCACGATACTTAGTGGATCCGGCTTCAAGTCGCGTGAAAGACCGAAAGAGAGAGAAAAAAAGAGAGGGCAAGAGAACCGCGAGCAGCGAAAGAAGCCGGATCAAACGTACACCTATACCACTGTCGGTGCCGATCTCGCATCCATAATAGAAATGCTATACAAGTGAGAAGAGACACATTTATTTTATAAGTTCATTCGCGTCGCAGCCTACATTTGATGTTTCAAAAGAATCAAATAAAACGTGTGCCATGGCGCCGTCTCTATTGCTCCTGTCACATTACGTCGATATACATGTATAACCACACGACACGACATCATACATGGCAGCCAATAAGAGCAAAGCCCGGGGCGGCACATGCACAGAACAACTCAACCGCTCTTGCTGCTGCTCCGATTTCCCGTTCCGTCCAATCGCTGAATGACCAATCAAATTCGAACAAAAAATATGCCGCTATTTTACAGCTGCACTCCTTGCTCGGGTCCGCGGGATCAATAAATATGCGGCAACGATTTTTTTGGTTTTTTTTTTTTCATCGAGAAACGAAACTTCGATAAATTGCATTGCGCTCTATTAAATTCGATATTTATAGGCGGATTCGCCCGAATTCATGCCAAGCTACAAAATGTTGAAGTAGATTGTATAGTAATGTATGTTTTTCAATGATTTTTTTTTTTTAATCCAATTCAAATCAAATAAGAACCAACTATTTTCGCGTTGGGCTTTTTTTTTTTAAAGAATTTGCCTCAATTTCGAAAAAGTCTATTTTTTCTGAATTTTTCATATTCTTGCAGGTCAATGCTTGGTCAATGGGATATAACAATCGAAAAATCCATTCGTTTCTGATTGCTCACTTAATTTCGATTCTGAAGTTACTGCGCGTCTATAAGCAAGTCCAAAAGTTTTATTAATTAAGTGGAATTCATTAATTAATTGAGTGGAAGCTGTGGAGTTTCAAGTCGCAACTCTCAAAAATATGGGAGTCACCCTCGTAAATCCGGGGATTATGAAATGTTAAACAGGTCGTGGTTATGTTAAGAGCAGGCTCGGAACTGCAATTTGTGTCCAGGAAGTGAGATAATGCCGATATAATACACAACCGAGACACGCTAAATATATATTAAGCGTTATAGAACTCTCTTCTTCGTTTTATTGTAAGACATAAATTTATACTGCCGGAGGGATGAGAAAGGGGAGAAGGAGGGTGAGCGTTTAGCCTACGATGATGACATCGAGCAACGCACGTATATAAGCACAGCGCGATAATAATCTACAAGATTCCCACCAAAGTATGTAGAAGTAAATGTGGAACATTTCGAGGGAAGAAACTGTCAATAGGGTGGCTCGTTATTATCATACTCAACCCCGATAAACGATTTATTACGTTCGAGATGACGAAACATCGATAAAATCAAATATTCAATATTCATTCGTGGCCATTCGATGTTCGACCAAATTCGAAATGTCTAGACCTTGTTAAACCACAAATATTTCCATTAAATTGTGTCGCTAAATTTTATTATTTTCAGGGATTATGCACGATCAGCCAGCACCACTTATAAGCAGAGCCGATCATGGACCGATTTTCTTGATAAATCACGTATCACATGAACGCAGATTCAGATCTAAATCTCAAAAATTCATTTAATTTGAACATTTTTTAATAATTCACTTAAGTGATTCACGTCGGTACTCCTTAATTCCTTTAATTTATTAGAAAGTTAAGAGGGGTTAGTACACAGGGGTAGCTAAAACAAAAAAACATTTTTTTTTGTCTCAGGGAAAAGGAAACGAGAATTACCCTTTTGGATATTGAACCAACTCGGTTTGAGTTTTCCAATTTTTCATGAAAACGATTATTTTTCTATTTTTTAACCTTCGCAAAATTTGTGTGTTTCATGTTCGTAAATTATTGCAAGAGAGATCGGAAAATTCGACGTTTAGTTTAAAAATAGTAAAAACGTAGAAATCAAGTTTAGACTTCGGAGTTAAAACTTGGTTGTTACGTTTCTACTATGCTGGAAAATAGCGAAAAATGTATGATTGAAATTGCAGAAAATGATCCTTGAAATTTCTTAATAATTAGATAATGTTAGTGAGAAAATGTGAGGATGGAAATTCATTCCGATTTCAAGGGGAGCACTCAATCATGACGATAAAAGCTGAAATTATAATTATTGTTTCTATGGTTTGTGCGGATTCGTCACCGGGAATTTTCTGCGCAGCGATGCCAATGGAATACGTGACTATCGACACATGGGCTACGGAAAAGTCACCTACACATAACGCCACGAGATCACGTTTTATGCTCCTGCCAACCCGCATGGGCAATGGCCGAGGGCTTGCGTGTCACTCTGATGAGTTGATTTTCACGTGTTTTTCGTAAAGAGGGATTTTTCGCTTCGCTCATCGTCGCCGCTAAAGCCTTGTAACCATCTCCGCGGTGTTTAATCTTTTATCATTTTTTCCTCGATGTGCTCAATTATAATGATGAGAATCATGTAAACGATGCTTACAAATTTCCCAATTGCTTAATCAGAACTCCTGCCAAGCGATGACCGGTGATACGCTCAATCCTGCAGTTCCTCCACGATAATTATAGGCATTTTTTTCATTAATTGTCACAACGACAAAGTTTCTCTCAACGAAAGAGGGGTATCGCGCTTTTGGGTTCTCAGTTCAGGAAAATATATTCTTGCTTCACCGGTTTCATCATCTCAACAAGCGAGTGAAAAAAGATTCAAAACGTATTCAATATATGCAGGAAAAATCACGCAGATCGGTCGGTAGGGTGGTTCCAGAATGATTTACACAACGAGGAATAAAGTGATGAGAAACGAGGATGAGAAAAATGAGAAAAAACAGAGATCGGATATATTAAGGGCTGATTCGGAAGCATTGGTCACTGTCTATATTTGTTCGCTTTTCCTGCCGGTGCGTTTGCGTCCCTCTGGCTTGACCACCGGGACCGTGATCATCGTTGTAGTCGACGTCGTCGTCAACGAGTACGCAAATAAACGGCGTCGCGCTGTCTGGTAACCGAGGGCACCTAATCACAAGAGATGCACGCGCCAAGAGCAATCAGTCATTCGCCTCCCGACAAATGACAACGGCTGTCGTGGCCACACTCTCCTGATGTTGCCGGACACCGTGATTAAGCTCTTTCGTCGAGAGTAAAAGCCTCTCGAGATCCCAACAGAATACTACATTTTCGTTGAATAAATATATGTCTACATACACATTGACTATGATAATATACTTATATTTATAGCCCTCTCTTGTATATACAAGCACGTATGGAAAGCTCTACAAAGTCTCTAAGCTTGCCAAATCGGCTCGTGAAACTTCTAGAACGTTTTTCTTCATGAAAAACATATGGAAATAATTGTTCACGTGATTTAGTTTATATTACGGCGAATAGGACGCGTTTTCAAATAACTTTGCTCTCATTTTATATCAACATTGCATTCGTATGGGATTGTTTGCATTTTATAAAAGTCTTTTGAGTGTACGGAAAAAAAATTGGATATTTTTCCATGAAATGACGAAAAGTGACCATTAAGTGGATTATAATTGATGTATAATAAATTATTGATTATTGGTTAAGCGAGTATTACGGTGGGTACTTTCATGGATGCCTCTCGGTCTGTAGCTGTTAATTTACGATATTCATAGCCCGAGGGCGTGAAATCGTTCGAAGCAAAAAAGTGGGTGTCAGACCGCGTGAAAGTGCGCGTGACGGGGTGGCGCGCGTGTTTTGCCGTAGCCACCCGTCCCGGAATCTGTTTGACGAGCTCGCACGCCGACCGGGATGACTGAATGGAGAGTCTGGCTCGCGTCAGCCAAACGCTACGACTGTGGAGACCCTCGATTTTCATACTCAACAGATTGCACTCTTTTTTTTCTCGCATTATTGTGACGAGAATTTGAAGAAAAAAAACTTGACGCTTTACATCTCGTTCGGAGTAATTAACGATTTAATATCGAATCATTAAGTTTTTCCATCAGATATTTGATCGCGGTTCAACTATTTCCAGGCATTTTATATCGAAACGTAAAAAAGTTGATTTTCGTCTAATCGGATCGAATAGTTTTATGAAAAAATATTGTTTGTGTGTCATTGACATGCATCCATGTTGGTTAAGGTCAATCAAAGTAAGGCCAATTTGCTAAGATAATTTTACAAGTTCAGAACGGATTCGACTGAACTGGATCGCAGTAGCTACGTCAAATAGTTGACGGAGACTCGTGAAGGTGCATCAAAAATGGAGCACGTGATGGAAATCACGTACACACTGCGCCAGTTCGCTGCACCGATCCGCGATAATTGAAGCAGCCGCTGCGCCCGGCTTTTGATCAACGTCGGGCAACCACGAATTTCTTTTTCATATTTATATAATGCATTCTTCCAATTCCAGTATATGGAGCAGTGGCCTTATCGCTAGGATTTACTTGGATCAGCAAAAATTCCACTGCGTATTTCTTTTTTTTTGGGGAACGAAATTTTTTTTCAATTGCAATCACCATTAGTGCTAATAATTCCAACGTGAAATCTGAAAATCCTCAAGATGCGCGTTACGATCATCAACAGAATTGCTACGATTTCTGTATTGTCGTTTTTCAACATTTGTCACACAACATTGACGCTAGTTATACTTGAGAACTAGATTTTTCTATTGACGAAAGTGATTGAAAAGGTTTCGTGTCAATAGGTTGGAGCTTCGAGGAAGGGCATTAAAAAGGAGATAAGAAATGATGCAGATATGAGAAAATGTCACAAAAAGAGTATACCAACGTTAACAATCATGGCTCTTGATGCGATTTCAAACAAGTAAATAAAGTTCCAATGTCCAGATAAAGCCCCTTTCTTGCATATTCTGTATCAATACTTCTTGGAATTGGAGCTACTAATCTTTGTAAAAGACCCTTTAGTCTGATCGAAATGAAATTCTTTCGGAACGTACGTCAAGGAAAATAAAAGACAATGGAATTTTGACTAATTATACTTTTACCTGAGAAATTAAAATACGGGTGTTTTTCACATGATCGACAATATGTGGCGTTGCATCCTGCAATGCATAATATTTCAGATGGAAATTGACTTGGGAATGTACGCGAAAAGAATGCGTTCAGCGATCGAATAAATCTTCCATTATGTATGTATATTGGGCCACCAACGACGGTTGTGGTTGATTACTATAATCAATTTATTATTCGAACCATTAATCTCTGTTGGATCTTACGTCCAAGCAATGTCGTATAAATGCTTTTTATATTTATGGATCGATACATCGATAATTTATTCACTGAAAAACGAGAGCTCTTCGAATCGAGACCATTCGATAATTTGTAATAGAATTTTGCGTATTTTTACATTTCGAACTCATAATAAATGCTTTTTCCCTTCGTTCAGCTTCAATTGATAAAAATTTATTCATGTTAATTTATTAATTAAATTCATACAATGAAAATGTCAAACGGAGCTCGAGAATTTTGAAAACTTTTCACTGCTCATATTCATTTCGTTGGTTAGGAAAATGAAAATGGAAACGTTTGAGAATGTGCTGTTTGAATGATGGTTATGGGAAGATGGGATGGATGATTCAGCGAAAATTCTCATCGAACCAAGTTATCTCGAGGAAATAATTGAAGAATCATTATTTCAAATAAAAATTGAATGACTCTGTGACAAGTGCAAGTTAAAATGACGCGATGAGTAATGGCTTCGGTTGGAACAATTGTTATGTTGACCTTATGTTGAAAAAAGTTTTTTTTTTTTTCCATTGGGGACAGTGACGACAATGCCAATGCATATTGAATTTCCCTGCGCATATCGATAGCTAGAAAGCAAAAGGGTGAACCGCGGACGATTGGACGTACGAAGCGATGGACGTTGCGCAACATTGAAGTTTATATCGACAGACTACAAATAGCGAACCTCATTACTGATGCAATTTGCCTGGAAACAAAATGAGACTTTGCTGGAAGAAAATCACCAACTTTGTCAACGATTTCGATTCCTCAACTGAAAATTTCATCATTCGATCTATTTTTCTGACTTCTCGGCCTACTTCGTGATGATACTTTTCCGAATAGTGCGAGACCCGCATTTCCTGTCAACTGGCATCACTGACTCCATCGAGAATTTCTATGTCTCTTGAAAGTTTTGTCCTCAGCGACCTCTAGTGCGCAGAATATTGTAAATTTTTACTAAACCCACAATTTTACAAGAATACGAAAAAAAACCCTGAATAAATATAGATCGCGGAGACGGCAAGCTAAAAAGGTTTTGAGCGAGCATTGATGCACGTGACTCAGCCGCGAGTGAGAGTGGCTTAAATAAATAAATTTAAAAAAGTGATTGCGCATTGTAATATTATTGTGACAAGTACAAAACTCGACTTTACATTTTGGGAAAAAACAATCATGATATAGTGTAACTTGGATAAAAAAATAATTAGCGTATGAATTAAAAGTGTATACGGAGATGAGCGAGTAGATATGGACCTCTCCCGGCGTCGAAGAGATCTATGTGGAAATAATCTTTTGGCACACTGATGAGAGAGAATATATCGAGTGACTTTTCCTCTCGTTTCCAACCTCGGGACCAGAAGCAAGTATCCATCACTATATACGTGTGGTGTCGGCACGTCCGTGTGTCTGTTTTTACATCGACGTCGAAAAGTCGCGATTTTACGCAACACGTTGCTACTACTACACACTCCTAAAGCATATAGTGCTGTTTCTGCTGCTGTCGACGCGGCTATAGCTATCGAGTCGGGGGCGATCGCCAAGAAAATCCAAAGTGAAATTGCTTCCTGTCTTCTTGGAAAATTGTCTGGCTATGTATTCTGATATACGACCACAAAATTTTCTTTACAGTTAGACATATATATATATATCGGCTTTGCTTTCGAGTTTTCGTCAACCGTAATGGATGACTCCAACTATTCGCTTCGCATACATTTTCATTTTTCTTCAAATTCATTAATTTCGAGAAAAAAATCAGAAAATATTAAAATCCGTTTCAATAATTGGACAAATTGTATCATTCTTTTTTCTGTTATAGTTGTTTTACTTTGTCGTAATATTTCGCACGATCAATCAAGGAAATTACGTTTCTAAATAAATCAGATCTTTGTCATCGATTTCCTTCGCGTTTTCATCCTTTCCACTGGCCATTCGACTATTTACGAGTTTTAGTTCGTGCGTCACCATCACTTTTCATATTCGAAATGAAACTTGATGATTCGGAAAAAGTTTTGCTTACACTTAAACGTGCATTCCCGTAACCATTTTCTTCCTCCATTATCTCTTTCGTTCGTGTACTCAATAACTTCCAATTACTCATCACCTACGTAACTCATAGACAGTCGAATTATTCCGGTTCACGGTGGACAGTATCGCAGCATTTAATAATTTGTGTCACACCACGAGATGCACAGTCCTACGTACACAGAGTAATATGAATCATACATATAGAACGTGGGTAAGAGCACATGGACCATCGTAGTATAGGAACCTTCGTAGATCGCATCATCGATCAATTGTTTATGGAATATTTTATGAATGAAGAAAGATCACATTAAACTTGTTTAGTCAAAGTGTCAATGACACGAGTCTCGATGAGATTGAAAAAAAAAACGATTTGTTTCTTGACGATTTTTTGTCCTATTGTCGAAACGACCTATCACATGGGTTTATCTTTCGAAAGACAACTCGAAGGAGATTGTTACGGTAACTATGACTCACTTGACTACGAATCGAGAATTTACGTAATTCCAAGAGGCCGATAATTTTGGTTTTAACGTTGCAACGTGATCGTACGTTTAAATCATTCGTCAAAAAAAGAGGAACGAAAAAAATGGAAGCCAATTCGGTTCCGTGATCATCTTCGCTCCGATTTTCCGTTATTTCGGTGCGCCAGTACTTTTTCGTCTATTTTCATTTTATTTATCTGCGACACGATGTAGTCACGCGGGAGCCGGCTTATCAAAACCCGTAACACGCAGTTGTCTTTTTCCCTCGCTCGAAAAATTGCACCATCTCATGAAATTTTCGAAACCAGCTCCCATAGCCGGAAATACCGACTTCAAGGCAACTAACGCGCTTCATTTCACCGAAATGGGGGCTAAATTATCGACGCAATTCAAGCAAAAGTTAAATACACTAATCATAGATGAATTTTCAATAAATTACGAACTCGTCAAAATAACAACGATTAAATCTATGTTCGCATATTTTCATACAAATTTTTTAAAAATAAATACCGATCGTGATTGTTCAAGAACCGAAAAAGCAAAAAAAAGTACGGATTGAACTCGCAAATTAAAAATTATTTTTGGAAAGTCACCGTGACAGTGCGTCGGCATGTAAATTTGCACGTGTTAGTCGATGAATTTGAAAATGCAGTTTCGTTTGATCAGTGCCTAAAACTGCACTATATTGCATTATGAAATTAAATGCGAATAAAAATTGGCGCGAACGAAATTTCGGACGAGGTTTTGTTACAACGAGCAGTGAGTCGGAGAGGAGTCTATTTCTTTTCTTCGCGATTACAGAGAAACGGCGAAAGAGGAAAGAGGGGTTTTGCAAAGGAATAAGAAATACATAGTATCAAGAGGGAGCTCTCGAGACTTCTTACTGGTAGTAAATTCTTGGAAGCTGCGAGACCGTGAACTGGAATGTCACGCACATATGCGGCCATATACCTCCCTCGATTTCCGTCAAGACGCCAAAGTCACACGTGCATCCGGACACGCGTTTCTTTACTTAATATTTCTCATCGTTTTTTGTCGGTAGTCAATTTTTATCAGTCGTGACCTTACTCGGATCGCATACTTTTCCACTTCCTTTTTCCCACAATTTCTGCTGATTCACCAGCGGTTTTAAATCAGGACAAAAGTAATGAATAAAAGTTGAATTATTTACAACAAAACAGAAGAAAAACGTTTCATGGTTACTGGAAAACGATTAACTCGCAGTCATTTTTTGTTTTTCATGAACTTTGCTGGGTCTCCTGGACCCAGACTATTTCGGCAGAAAAAAGTATTGGCACCGAAAGGCTAATGATGTTAAATTGAAAATGTTTTATGGCGTAATTTGAAATAAAGTTAAAAATGCTCTTTTTAAAAATGTACCGCATCTTTCGTGGATCAGTAGCGCTTCAATTAATCGGTATAGAGCTTGGCGTCCGTGCTCTCGGCCTCTAAAGAAGGGTCTTTGCTCCCTCCGAAGGTTTCGAATGCCCTTATTGAAAAGTTAGATCGTATCTATATCCTGAAAGGTCCGCAGCTGAGAAGCTGTGAAGTTGTCCTTGGCGCGAAGTGTATAGAGGATGCGAACGCATCGAGTTGGACTGTTCATTCAGCAACAAGAGGGGATAATGATGGTTGAGTTACAATAAAAAATGTTTTCACATGAATTATTGTTACCATGACGTACTTTTATTGTTGGTAATGATACCTTGAGCGGCAGGGTCTCAAAATATCTATAGTAATTAAATATTTCTTTCTACGAAACTGACCATGATAACCCCACAATATAATTCGTGAACGAGCGTTGTTATCCTCTACGAAGATGTGATATTGTCAGCCTGAGAAAAGGGAATGAATGCGCAGTTTAGGGTGACAAAGATCAATCGGCAAACTACGCAGTCACGTCTTCGACCTCTCCTTCGTCGACTAAATACACACTAAGATAGAGATCGACAAATACATGGATAAATATGCATACAGACACTCGGATAGGCACTGAGCCTTTCACATGTGCTGAACGAGTATGTACACTTGCGTCCACTATTTCTCCGGAAGTAGATGACGCAATACGAAAACCGAATGACTTTTGACGGCGTTCGGGAATAACTCCATGGCGGGGAATGAATGAATGACGTAAAAATAAAACAATATATTAGGAGGAGACGAAAAAAATTGAGTGCAACGGGATGGGGGGCCAAAATTCTTAACAGATTTCAAGCTAGCCGATGAGTGCGAGAAAAAACGAGGGAGAAGGCAAAGAAGAGAAAATGATGATGCGTCTTTCTCGTTGCACTGACAGTCGAGAGAACGAGGTCATCAGGCGGCTCGGATGAGGAGCTCGTAACAGATGCTCGTGACGTGCGTGTGTAAAGTGTAGTCTCATTATTACAAATACGATCGGAGACGTTCGCTTCACATGTACAGGAGCATCCCTTAAGTGTGTACAACCATAGGTTGCACATTTCTCTGAGCTGATTGTGTACACATGTGAGTCGATGCGTTTATGTGGTAAAAACGTTGTCGAACACTCACACTCCAGTGTCAGAGTCCGTGTCCTCTTGGTATCTGTAAACGTTGGATTTCATCGTTTCGATATGATGGCAAGAATGGAGCGATAAAGAGAGCGAGGGAGAGAGATGGAGAGCAAGAGAGATACATTCATTACGACGCTTCGAGGCTGGGAATGCTATGCAAGAGAGATGATGAGAGAGGGAATGCTGGTTAGTGATCAGCCGAGCTCTTACGTCATGAATGAGGAGAGCACCGATTGGCTCAAAGTTGGTCGGGCCTCCGTCAAGCCTCTCATCTTTCCTTGACTCTAACTTTTCAAATATTTATCTGTCTCCCTCCCTCTTTCTCTTCTCCTGACTCTGACCCGACTCTGCTGCTTCGTTCATATTTTCCTCTTCATATTTTTTCTCTAAGAGAGTTGCGAGATCGCTTCTCAAGGTGTTGCAGATTTTCAAGCTTTTATTTCTATCCTCCCTTGGCAATTACAAGCTTTTTATCAATAGCCGCCGCCAATCCGGCGGATGTTTTATCGCCCGGGGGAATTAAACTCGATTCTTACAGAGTTTCTTAGACGCTTATCGAATGCCGCTTGATACATCGAACGAACCTCAAGTAACTTTTACGTGTGAGTGGAAAATAAACAGTACGAGGGGAAATGTTATGAATTTATACAACGAGTGATCAGCGTACATGTCGAACACAAAACGGCTGTCAGTGACCGGCGAAAAGACGAACAAAATGCTCTTCATGCATAGCCCTCGTGACACGCAACGTCTCAATTCTATTTCCCTTTCTCATGTTTCTTCATTCGTTAATTATTTATTTTTTTTTTCGAACCTACGATGGAAAAAATCTTTCTCGCCTCAAATGACCGGAAGATCCAGAAGAAATTAAAAACCAAAATTCGCCAAAGACGATTCATCTCGCCAGCGTATTGATAGAGGAAAATAAAAAGAAAAAAAAAAAGGTTTGTACGATTTAGCGATTCAGTCGTGGTGACGTTAGCTCGCCCGATTTATCGAGGGATGCTGCGGTTAAAGCTCTTGCTCCCCCCACACACTCTCTCGCTTGTTCGTCCACTCTTTTGCGCCGATGGCCTAGAGAAGTTGTGTAGATTTGGATATTCGCCAAGACGAGACGAGACAGAACGTACGCGAGACGTTCCCGAAAGTAAAGACGTTACTACAGAAACGCGACGAAGACGTTTCGTGCTAGACTTGATATATAAATTTGATACCTATACGTATGCGCGATGAGTGCTCTTAATTTTGTACGGTAGGTTTGTAGGTTCGTCGCGTCTCTGATCTTCGGATCGACCGCTCCAGAGTTATAAATTCTGCATTCGCCATTGAACTGTTGCATGAATGTTGACTTTATTTTAATATTTGCCCATTTTAGAATTGCCCATTTTTCATACGACAGAGAGAAAAGATTATTCGAGCAAATTGATTCCGAGCTCAGTGAGTTTTCACGTGTGCGAGTACACTCGATAATTTGCAGTTTGAGAATATTAGCGTCCGTGCTAAGGTAAACGTTTAATCAGGTTCGACAAAATTGACTCGCATGAAAAGCGTGTACATAGATGTATGCGTATGCGTTTAATAAATCTTGGTAGCACTGGGTGCATAAGCCCGTAAGATATGGTGTCGTGTCGTTGCCTTGAGAGGCGAGAAGCATCGCACAGCTTTATTCCTCGTGTGTTATAATATATATATATATATATATA